>JAHBCN010017887.1:0-17761 GCA_019359885.1 Listronotus oregonensis
CGGTGTAGGCGAGCAGCAACTCATCAAAATTACAGGGCATTCAAAGCTGCGTTTATCCAACCCCTATCTACAAAGGAAGTCAACATCTTCAAATATCATCACTGCCTTAAAACCGTCCAAAATAAGTAATCACAATTTAAGTCCCTTTAAAAAAGAAAATAGAACCTTCAGCCCACCATCAATCGTTTGACCTCCTCACAGCAACAAAGAATGTGCTACTACAAACAAATTAAAAACAATTTAACCGATATGGCAAAAAATACTCCTGTAACCTACAATAATTTAATTTTTTATTAATTTAATTTAAAAGAGTTTTAAGTAATCCTTTCTGCTTGAAAGTTATATTTTCTTTTAATTTTTATTGTTCTTAGTTTTAAAAAAAAAAGAAAAATGTTTATTTAACTGGGAAATAATTTAAAATATCCCTGATTAATTTTTGGGGAAAAAATTGGTTTCAAAGAATCTGTTTTAACAAATAATTTGCGAAAGGGGAAAAAACCCTCGCTTCGACTCGGTTTTTAAAACCACTCTCGCTCTGTTTTTTGTTAAAACAAATTAAAAACTTTTTTCCAAAAAATTTAAATGCACTGGGGAATTCCCCCAAAAATTTAAAGTTTTTGACCAAAGGGGGGTTTTACTTAATTTACAGTTATAGGGGAAAATTATTGTATTAAGGGTATTACCCTAGAATAAAGAAGCCCCCTTTTCCCCAAGAAGGTATTTTTATTTGAAAGGTAAATATTATATTTGAAAATTAAAAAAAAAGTTTTTGGGCCCGCTTTGGAAATGATAGCGGCTCCACTTTATTAAAATTGTTTAGTAAATAATGAATCCTTTAAGTAATATAGATACTGCCTCAATTTTAATAAGTTAATGTGTGTACCATATTCATAAAATTGTATTAAGTATGTTAGATCTACTTTAAGGCAAAGTTTTTGTGAGTATAATTTTTTTAAACATTGACGTTACATTTTTTTCTTGTATTAATAATCAGGACACTAACTAAAAACAAAATATTTATAGAGCTTTTACAATAGAACCCCGCTCCCGCCACTTTGCAATGCACGTTCGTGTCAAACACGGGCTTGCATCTACACATAAATAATTAAAATTTTTACCTCCGCCTCTGAAGTACGTGGCCGCGTAAACAGTGCAGGCCGATATCAGGACCCCTTGGGAGGGGACTCTCGTCCACCCCCTATTGATCCGCACCCTCACCCACTCAAATGGCCGCCCGTCGTTGCATTCCCGTCTTGACTTTGGACGAGCTTTGTGCGTCGCCAGGGATAGCACTGCAGACAGTATACTGGGTGTACAAAACTAAGTTATTACATATAATATTTTTTGCAACACTGCGTAAATTACCTTTAGTGGTTCTACTTAGAATTACAGATAAACAAAAAATCATTTTTCTGTCCAAAATATAAAATGGAAGTTTACCATTAAAGTTTTTAGGGCTTTTGCCAGTAATGACTGAAGGAAGGTAAATCTATGTCCAAAGTAGGGTTCACGATTTCTCGAGCTTATCAATTTCTCGGGTCTCGAGAATTCTCGAGGCTAATTTCTCGGGTCTTCTCGGGTTGTCAGAAATTTACAAATTGCGTGTCTACACTTAACCCGAGAGCCAGCAATTTTTCGGTAGGTATTTGAGGCAAGCTGAAAACTTGTCATATACTTCTCTTATTAAACCCCAACGCGGAACTGCAGACCTGGCTGGTGAGTAGCGGGGCTAAATCAACCCCTAAAATTAAAAAAAAAAAAAATTCAAAAATTTATTTGAGGCAATATGCAATTTTTATATGTTGTAGTTGAATGGTTTAAAGATTTTAAAAAAATCCGTCAGATGATATTGTCGGGGTTTTAACCTTGCCAGGCGCGTGCAAAAATGTTTTGCAAAAAATATAAAAAATGTATTTGAGGCAACTTGAAATTTTAATAGGGTATCATTTTTAACTAAAAAATAAGATTCTAAAAAGACAGACATTTTGGTGGGACTTTCCATATCCGGTGATCTAAAAAATGATGTATAAAATGGAAAATAAGTAGCGCTTTGACAAACTGCTGTAGTGTAAGAGAAAACGTTTATCGGCAGCTGTTTGCGTTCTTCTTGCCGCGTTACTATTAACTATAGCCATGAGGTTTCTAGTCGGAATTTCGGAGTAAAAAATAAAAAAAAATTTGAATTTCGCTAAAAATGGTTTAAGTAAAAATCAACAATCAGGCTACAACATATAAAATTGCATATTGCCTCAAATACATTTTTGGAAAAAAAAATTAAAAATTAAGGGGCTGATTTACCTCTCTACTCACCAGAGGTCTGCAGTTTCGTGTTGGGGTTTAATAGGAGAAGTATACGACAAGTTTTTCAGCTTGCCTCAAATACCTACCCAAAAATTGGGCCGCTCAGGATAACTTTCAAACCTCTGAACTCAGTAGAGTAGAACACGAATGAACGTGTGTGTATACCTACTGTATTGTATCATGTATAAAAACGACGCCGCCAGACCGTGCCGCGCGCGAGCTCGAGATCAAAAGGGTACCACTGCGCTTGCCCGTGCCGCCCGCTGCCGCGCGTTTAAAACAAACGGCAAACGCAAATAGTTTTTTTTTATAATTTCATAGACTCAAATATGATTTCTCGAGTTCTCGAGTTTTCTCGACTTGATTTCCCGGGAAAAGCCAACGATTTCCCGGAATTTCAGCCGGAATTCCCGGAATGAACCTAGTCCAAAGCCAAAGTCCATTGTTTGGCTTTTGCACAACTTTCGGCCAAAGCGGAAGCTGTAGTAAAACATCTGGTCAATTTAAAATCTTAGTTTAGAATTGACTAAAAACAAAATTTTAAAATTACTGATAAACATTTTGTTGTGTAAACATCAATTCTAGTCATTATAATAATATAACCGATATCATCAGATTAGGTAAGAATGTATTAGTCTTTTATATAGGAACCCAAAGATTATTTAGTGTTTGGTAAGATTATTAAAAAAATAATAATATTATTATTGTTAAATAAAAGTTTAATATTAGTCTAATTATAAGTACAGGAGATGAGGCATTTTGGCTAGGAATTTTTTTGTCCTGCATGGATTTACCTAAAATTTTTACAGAGGGTAGGGAATAGCTCAAGGATCAAAGTTTTTATCATGCCGAGGTGTGCTTTTATCCTGGGGGTGGTTGCCTCCCCATCTTGGAGGTGGAAATTTTTTATTACATTTTAACTACAGAAATCGATAAAGAAAGTAATTTTAAGTAAAAAATGTTCTATACATTTTTTCGTAAAACTAATATTTTTCGAGTTATTCGCGATTGAAAGTAAAAGTTTTTCGACGAAAAAATCGACGTTTTTAATGGGGTTTTCACAAATAACTCTAAAAATATGCATTTTTTTCAAAAAAACTGTGGAGAGCAAAATTGTAGCTTATAAAAAAACTAGAAAAAGAAAAAAATGTTACTTTATAATTTCTCTCCAACCAATACAGACCGAGCTACGGCTTGTTAATGGTTAGCTTTTGTTCGTCAAATGTTAAATTTAAAAGATTCAAAGTCAAATAGCGGGAAAAGTTTGCATTTTTCAAGGAAAACATATAAGGTCTTTTTTAAAGTATGTAATAAGACCTTTGTTTTAAAAACAAAAAAGAGTTTTTAGCATGAAAATTGAGCGAGTTATGATAAAAATAAGGTCGGTCCCTACTTTTTTTACGAAAAGATCATTAAAAACAACCCCCTAATTCCCCTCTTAACTAAAATAGATCTGTACCCTTCTGCGATTCTTTTTATATATGTATTATTAATGGATTCTAGAAGTTTAACCAAATTAAAATGCTTAATTTTAGAAAAAATGGAGCTTAAAGTGAAAAACGATTTTGCGCAATTTCGTAAAAAAGCCATTTTCTTAAAAATAACTCCAACAATACTGGAGATCAGAAAAATATGCTAGGGTACCGAATTATAGCTTTTTTGATAACAAAGACTTTTCATTACATATATTTTTTTGTATAATAAATATTTGGCCAGATATGGCCATTTAAAGCCTTATTTACGAGCGAGCACCACTTTATTCTAGCCCTTTAAACTCATCCCATTTTATAACTAAGGATTAAAAAGGATTTAATTTACATAGCCCTGTAGCTCTTAAAACCTCTACTAAAATTATTTTTGAACAAACTTTCTATCATTAAAACTAAAGGAGCTATGTTTAAAAAACCAATCAACTTTTTTTTCGAAAAATTCGAATAGCCCACTTTGGAGCATAATATTCTATAAACCCGGTATACTTTATACTTTTACCCCAGATAAAGCCAATTATCTGGGCTTTTACCGGTATAATTTTTGTATGCAATTTTACTTTCTTTTCCTATTTATATCTATTATATTGGTTTATAAGAATTGCAATGTTGTAAGGGGTGGTTTTTAAGGATTGAAAATTTGCAAAAGAATAAAATTGGTAATATTTCAGGCAGTAATATTTTTAATTATTAAATCTGTCAAGCAATTAATTTTTTGGGGATAAATCTTTTTTTATTAAGCTATAATAAGGGTTGATTTATAAGGGTCGAAAAGTTGCGAAATGAAATAAGTACATATTTTAAGCAACAGCATTCTAAAATTAAATCACTATTGTAAATTAATCATTTTTTAGGGTTAATATATTTTTTTTTACTTAAAGCTCTAACAAGGGTTAATTTTTAAGGGTTGAAATATTTTAAAATTGTATTCTATAGCATAAAACAATCATAAATCAACTAATCCAAACGGACTTTTACCCATCTTAAGGTTTAAAATGTTATTCCATAAGTTTTGACAATTAGGGGTAGTTTTCACCCTTAGAAAACAAACAGCGCACATCACCATTAAATAGAATTTAAAGTAAGGGTTAGAAGCGCCTAATTCCAAATTTTTATACAAATCGATGCAGGACAAAAAAATTGCGAGGTTTTGCAATTTTTTAGCTTCATTTCCGGGACTATAATTATTTATCATCAAATCGTTTTAATTTGTCATTGTTTTTTTTTGTAAATATCATAAGGGGTGGTTATTTAAAGGTTGAGTTATGGTAGTTAAATATTTATTATACCGTAAACTGTGTTTTTTCACAATAAAAGCGTTATTAAATAATTTTAAAATGTACTAAAAAATCCGGAGGTCAAACAGCTTTTCTTTCCCCATCCAGTGTACTATTAGGCCGACACTCATAAGAAGCAAAATGTGCAAAAAAATGTGTCGTATCGCCGAATTGGCAATGTTAATGATTCGTTGGCCTTGCGTATCGGCCGATTCGACTGGCCTACTGCCACGTAGCTTTCCATTTGTAAAATAAATCGTAATAACTTTGTTAGTTTGTTCATTGTCGCTTGCATACAAAACTTCGGCTTTTTCCAAAGCTTTGGCTTTTTTTTTCCGAAGTCAAATGTAAGGCTGAAGATACCATATTGGCCAAATATGGCCAAAGCCGAAACCAAAGCAAACTTTTCAGACTTCAAACTTATAGATCTACCGAATAAATACTTCCAAAAACTTTTTAAAAAATTCTCAGAATGTCTATAATATAAAATGCAAAATTTAAATAATTTAAATTAGTCCAACAAATGAAGGGACAAAGCTGTAAATAATTCTGTACAGTTTTTCCTTGTGGCGCAATTCTTAGGTCTTCGGGGATGCTTTCAAGCGAAAAAAAGTTTATTAACATTAACAGGTGAGAAAGGGCTAAAAATAGCTCCTCATGGCCCAAAAAATGGGTTTTCCGCTAATATCTGCCAAAATATGCAAATTGGAGAATATTTGTTTAAACAAAAAAATAAAGACTACTATTAAATCTACACAAAAATGGCTTCTATAATTTTTTTCGAAAAATCGATAGTTTTCGAGATAATGGGACCCAAAGTCCCTTCATTTTAGCTGCCGCTCTACCGCTAGAATGCCGCTTTCTTCATGGATTCACTTATAAGCGAGCGGACGAATTGTTCCATTACTCGGGCAATAATGTACATTTTTAATCAATCAAAGCTCATCGGAATGTGAAAACCCGTACCTATCATTGCAAATAAGTTTGGGTCCATTCTGATTTTTCTAGAATATTGAAAAAAGTCAGTCAAAGTGTTTTTTCACAATATTTTGAGAGTATCCTATTAATTTATTGATTTTTTTTAAATGTTTTATTATTAACATTTCTTTTTTACAATGAGACCTTAGCAAGTGTTCAATGATTCCGTTTGCGTTTTGATAAAAAATTGTTTTGCCCATCTGCATTTTTAAGTCTACTACCACATCTATCCAGTGTGGAATGTTATTTTTAATGGCCGTTTTTGCGAAAAATATTGGTGTTGCGAAAAAAATGGTAGGGACCATTTTTGTAGATTTCAAAGTGATCTTTATTTTTTGTCCAAACAAAAATTTTCTAATACGCATATTCGCGGAAACTCATAATTTTAGGAAGTATGATAATTGGTAGTATGCACTAGATTCGTCAGTGACCAGTAAATCTTGGGTCTAATCAAGTTGGCCACCCCTGGTATATATTATAAAAGCTTGTTGCGAGATTTATCTGTGTGCATAAACAAGAATACAATATGTATGTTTTGTTTATATAAAATAGGTAAATATTCCGAATAGCTGTTATATAAATTGTGAGGTTTTTGACAAATGTAATTTTTGGTAGATGCTATTTTTTACAATACATTTTGCCCTTAAAACATTTTTAAAACATAGGTTTCTTAAATGTTCTAAAAAATTAAAGATTAATTAAATCAAACCATAATTATGTACATTAATAATGAATAATCAGGGTTCAACGGTGTCCTTCACATTGCCAAAAAATATTTTGCTTACTGACAATAAGTACTTATTTTGTGCACGCAAATGAGTGCGCAAAGTTTAACTTTGCGCACGAAAACTCTTTGCGCACGCATTTTCGTTCTGCATATTTGCCGTATTTATGGTCGATTTTTTAATGTATTAATAACTTCTGGATGAAATAATATTAAAAAAGGGTTTTACATATTCTATTTGCATTATTGAATTTTAGATACATTTGGCGCTTAGTAAATATCCCATATCAATTTTCTTTATTATCATTTTAATATTTTTCCATGCACCATGTATTTCATAGACACCATGCTAAACAATAAAAAATCAAAGAATTTTTCTTGTTGCTGCAGCAACCAAGTACAAACATTTTCTAATGTCACGGAAGCATCAGAAAATTCGGTAAAAAGTTTCTAAGAATGGAGGAAGAATTGCCAGACGATGTTTTAAAAGCCGCAAATTTGGCCAACTTAGAGCTCCTACCGGCAAAATCAAAAGAAAAGTACGAGAAAGAGTATAATTCATTTAAAACATGGTGTGAAGAAAAAGGCGTTAGAACTTTGAAAGAGGAGGTACTTTTAGCCTTTTTTCTCAAATTAAGCAAGGAATTTAGTCCAAATATTTTATGGTCGAAATACTCCATGCTGAAAAGTGTTTTAAAGATCAAGAAAAATGTGGATATCGGCAAGTTTTATAAGTTAGCAGCATTTATTAAGAAACAAAATGTAGGCTTTTGGCCAAAAAAGTGAAGGATTTTTCAAAAGAAGAAATATCTACATTTATTATGAAGCACCTGATGAAATATATCTTTTGATAAAAATTGCGACCATTTTCGGACTTGCTGGCGCCTGCAGACGAGAAGAACTCGCAAAAATGAAAACATCCGACATCGAGGACAAAGGCAACCTAATTGTTGTTCCAGACGCAAAATACTATACCTCACGTACTTTCTTCCTGTCTGAAGAGATCAACGACGGAAAGTATTTGTTCTTATATCGGAAGTATATAGCATTACGGCCACCGACAACACATTAACGGTTTTTCGTATATTCGTTGGGATCAATACATTTGGGAAGATGCCTTCTGAGATAGCAGCATTTTTAAAGTTGCCGAATCCAGAGCTATATACCGGTCACAGCTTCCGGCGATCTTCTGCAACGTTACTTGCAAATTCCGGAAAAGGACTCATAGATATAAAGCGGTTAGGCGGTTGGAAATCGACAACGGTAGCCGAGGGATACTTTGAAGAACCGACAGGCTACAAAAAGGGGTTAAGAAAAAAAATTAAACTGCAAAACAAGCCAGAAACTCTCAAGAAGCCAGATGAAATGTCCTGTTCCACAGACGCAAAAACACAAGATTTCGTCTTAACATCGAGTAGCGAACCATCATCGACGTTCCTAAGAAATCATTTGAAATCGGCCATAAACCTTCAACATGCAACTAATTGTACTTTTAACATTAATATTGTTAATAATAATTAATAATAGTTTTTTTATAATCAGTTAAAATAAAAATGTAATTATTTACTTTGGATTTTTAATTTTTACTGAAATATTCGTATATTTCTAATAATAATATTATTTAATAAAACGCTCGTAGAAAAAGTATTCGCAAGTAGAAAAACTATTGTTCCTAACACTTAAAGCTTATCCGAACTCCGCTTCGCGTCGTTCGTCTAACTGCTTTGGCGTGCGGAAAAGTATCACTTTGCGCACTTATTAGAAAAATAACTATTTTGGCCAATGAGCTTATTAGCGAAAATAAATTTAATGTCGACGATGTCCATAATATATTGCAAAACTCGTTTTTAAAGAAAGTTTTTCTGATATTAGTTTATTTTTAAGTTATCCCCGTAGTTCACCATCTTTGGGAGTCCGCTATATTGGATTTGGAGTGACGTCACTTTGTTTTTCATATTCTTTCCCTTTCATTTGATACTCATATCATGGAAGTACCTAAAAATAACTAGTTTGCCATCTTGGGGGTCCGCCATATTGAATGTAGAAGAACATCCCTCAGCTGACCATGCATTGTCATCCAAACCAAACGTGTATGAAAAATTTCAGCTTAATTGGTTTAGGATAACTGCTTTAAAATTCAGTTGCAAATTTTGACCCGAACAAACATACAAAAAAACATTACAACTTAAATATAAGCTTGTAAAAAGAAAACATTTTAATAATAGTATTAATTTAGACCGTTATGCATTTTAATTTAAAAATAGTTTTAGTAAAATAGTCAATCATAATAAGCTTTATGATCCGTGCCAGCCAAAAAATTAGAATAGAGTTGTCTTTTAAATAATGATTGTTAGTTTAAATCTCCGCATGATCTACCATGCCTAACATAACGGAGATACAGAAAAGAACAAATTAATTTATAATATTATTTGTATTGAGTAAGGTTCTTCAAAAAGAACTGACTAAAAACTAATTTAGGTGAAAACTAGTTTAAGCTTTATTAGTTGTTTTTTATTTTATTTCGGATGACAGAATTCTAGTAGTACCTAAACAAGTGTTTGGTTATTGAGGTTTCTTGCTTTCCCAATTATCATAATAATATTATTTACTTTGTTAATTATTGTAAATAAGCAGATATATTTTATACACCTACTTCATTTGCTATTTAGACTTGGTGTGTCTTTGGATGAAACTCGAATACCATTAAAAAGTTAGGACTTTCTTAAATTCATTGTTAGTGGAGTAAAATTTGGAAGGAAAGTCGCTTAGTTAGCGAGAAAAAAAACCGGCGTGGAACCAAACCAGACTTAGTGGGATTCTTTAATGAGGTAATCGTGTACACCAAATCACTTTTTACGACATTTTTTAGTGGTCGAGAACTTTTTTATTTCCAAAAAATCCAAAAAAAATCTGTTTTCAATAAAACACGTTTTTTAACATCTCCACTGCTATATCTCTAATAATATTCACGCTAGCAAGTAATTTTTTTTTTGATAAAGGTAGACACAATAGCGCTTCAAACAACGTCCCACCTGAAGCTGATTTTTTTTTGTTTAATTTTTAAAATAGTAGGAAACTCAAAATTGTTATTTTCAGTAGCGTTATTTTAGGCAATCGAGAAAAAAGTTTATTATTGAAAATTTATATATACATGCTGCGTACAAATTGTAGCTTATGTTTAAAAAACGTTTTTAAAATAAAAAATAATTATATTTCTTTTATAGTATTGAGTCAGTGATATTTTTTTAACGGGCCAAAGTCATATTTTTGCGCGCTCGGCTTAGCGAGCCGGCCGACTGCAAAGATCTTACGGTTTGGTGCGGTGGGATTGTAGTAGTTTAAGTTTTATCGATAGGTTTAAACGCAAATCTAAGGGCTGCTTTAGTTGTTTAGAAAAGGAAAATTTAAAATATCCATTGTTAATAATTACCCACCTAATTAGTAAGTTTATTAAACTTTTTTTATTGGGTGCTGGTAAAGAAAACAACCCACGGAATTCCTTATTTTTTGATTATACATTTAAAACTTCATTATTTTTGAAACAGTTTGAGCAACAAAAAATTACGGATGCTCTATGTCTTTTAATTAAATTTGAGAAATATAGTACATAAAATTAGTGATGAAGCGAGACCGGTCTTGGTCTTGCGGTCTTGGTCTTGGTCTTGCAGCAAGACCAAGACCAAGACCAAGACCGCCTTCTTGCTTGCAAGACCAAGACCAAGACCGGGATATGCAAGACCAAGACCAAGACCAAGACCGAGGGGTGCAAGACTACGCAAGACCAAGACCGACCTGCAAGACTCTTGCACTTTTGTCACTTTTTTTTTAAATTATAATATTCAATTTTTATATTCAATATACAGAGGTATTTCATACAGACATGGCAAAAAATGTGTCGAGAACTGCCTAAAAAGGCGATTATTTTATGAGTAACAGGTTTTTTTAATAAAATAATAATTAAATAGATCACTTCGTTTTTTAATTATAAACGATAACTAGTAGATTCAGTAACATGTTTCAAAAATAATAAGATTGTGACTCAATGGTCCGACAAAGCTCGATATCTCCAAAACCGTTTACGATAAAGAAAAACTAAGAGTACAAAAGTTATAGAAGCTGAAAATTACTTACCTATTCCTAATGTTTTTTTTTTAATTAGGTATCTAGGGATGCCACTTACTGGATCAAAAATTTCCAAAATCCAGGAAAACATTATTTTTGTGCCACACTGTAAGAAGTGGCATCATTAGTTTGCTCCTTTTAATAAAAAATATATTTGTCATTTTATGTAGGAATACTTTTTAAATTTTTTACAATTTTAAATTTCACTTCCAGTTTAGACGGAAAAGTCAAAACAATGCCAAAAGTATAATGATGACGTCATTTTTGTCAAAACCGAAAATGATATATATAAAAAACCATTTACGTCAACATTGTACCTATATGACAGTTTAAGAATTTCCATAATATACAGGGAAGCGATTTTTTTAAATGAATTTTTTGCTATAATTTTTCTTTTTAAGGTTAAAAGCTAAAAATAAGGAAGTTTTCTTGAGTGGTAGTGGATTTTTTGGAAAATTCTGAAATAGAAAACAATTTTACATTTTACGCCCTTTTTTCTATAATTTTTGTATATTCAGTTACCATTATGAACGGTTTCGGATATATCGATCTTTGTCGCACTATCGAGCCACCTTGTATATGCAGAATGTTTATAAAGTATTTGTACAAACTTTGTACGGCAAATGTTTGATTAATTTGAACATAAAGTTTATTTGAACTGAAAAGCTTCCTAAATACCTTTTTTTTAATTAGAAACCAATGTTTATATCAGAATCATTTTCATGGAAATTTCACATCTGGTTGAAATTAAAAAGTTTTTTCTGCCCTCAGAGTATCAGTATTGTAATTTTATATGCTTCTTCAAGAAAATTTAAATATTTCCTATCACTAAAATGAAGCGCTATAAATAAATAAACCCCTACATTTAAAATATCCTTTTTAATTAAATACTTTAAATGTACAGGTAAGGTTAAAATTGGTATTTTTTAAAAATTTCAAAAATGTAGTCTCCATCTTTATTTATTTGTAAGTATTAAAAAAATATATATTTTATTTAAGATTGCTTAGTTTAAATTATTACTACCAAAAAAAAAAGCAAGACCAGCAAGACCAAGACCAAGACCGGGTGGTGCAAGACCAAGACCAAGACCAAGACCTTCTTTGGGCTTGCAAGACCAAGACCAAGACCAGACTTGCAAGACCAAGACCAAGACCAAGACTAGCCCGGTCTTCGTCTTGGTCTTGCTTTGCTCATCACTACATAAAATATAAACTAGGGCTTCGTTAAACGTCTTTTTTAAACAGGAATATATAATTTCTTTTTTTTGTCATATAAAGAGATGATACGATGCCATTTTTTGACGTGTCTGAATGCTGCTTGAATAAGCAATGTTGCCAGATTTTTTGTAATACTTTGTTATTATTGAAGGTTGTTTTTTATAGAAAAAACTAACCAGAACCAACAAACAACAACAATTAAACTATTACCTAGTTCTGCTTAGTTCCTGGTTAGGTCCTACCTAATTAGTTCCGGTTAGGTTTTCCTCGTTAAATTGTAAATTTTCTTTATTATAAATGCGCCGTTCTGGTCGGTCATGATTAGTGCTGGTTAGTTAAAGCGGCTTTTTATTTTCCCTAATTATATTTGCAACTGGCTTAAATTTCAAATATTTTTGATTTAATGTAAATTATACTAATGGTAATGACAAAGTTTTTTATTATAAATTAATAATATTTCCGTTTAGCAACACTGTAAACGTCTTTTAAGCGGTGCATGTATTTATTACATGTAAATCGTAAATAGTTCAAATAAAATGTCAAATAATGATCAATTTTTAGAATTTTTTATTGCGCTTTTCTTGGTGAAAACCACTTTATCCGCATTTTTTTGTCTTAAATAATAATATTTAAAGGGAAAATTTTATTATAAATTTTAAAAATTTCGGGAACAATTAACGTGGGTGATTTTTTACCCGAAAATTCAAAAAAATGTAAAAAATGTAATTTAGAATTCATGCGCTTTTTATTAAAAATTACATTCTTCGTTAATTTAATCCGTTTCTGCCTCAAAATCTTTAATAATGTTATTGCAGAAACGGGATTTACACTCCTATCAACATTATTATTAATTTTTTGATAGGTATCTTTTCTACTATCTAAAAAGATTCAGTACTATGTAAAAAAATAAATACCCTAAACATTATTTATAAGGATAAAATTCGTATTTTGTTTCAGTACAAAATATAAACTAATATAAAGGTACCAATTATACTATGTAGGTACATAATAATATTTAAATTACTTGTTTAAACAGATTTATAACTTAACTTTTCTTTTTTTATTTTTACTAGTGTTGCAAAAAGCACATTTATCTAATATTGACACTATCGCATTTAAGTTTAGTGCCACAATAATTTGAAGGACCGGCGCCACTGTCTGAAAATTATGATAATAGTTTTGAGAATTTGTGTAAGATTTACGACAGTCTTTAGGATGTTTTATTTTAATTTCCCCATTTAAAATATCTTTTTTTGACAGAATTTCTTTTGCTAGATTGTCCTGCCTTTTTTCAGCAAGTATAATGATAAAAATCCTTGTATTCTAGGTCTTTGTAAAACAGATTTGTATTCATCATACACAATTTTCTTACAAATAATTCGCTTCATTGTTTTAAAATTCTAAATACATACAGCACACTCTAAATTTCGTCAACCACCACTACTAATGTATTACTAAGCACGCTATCCGCATGCGGGGTCTATTGGGTCCCGATGATACTTTTTTACGTCTGAAAAAAAATCGCAGTTGCCAAACGATACGCTCTAGGAAAAATATTTTTTTTAACTTTTGTGATTAATTGGCTATATTTCCTACGCTGCATGTATGAAAATATTTTCAAAAATAAAAAGGTAATTGGTAAAAATTTCAATACAAAAAATATATATTTTTAGTTTATCTGATTTTTAAAGGAATGAAAGTGCGAATTGTGTCCAAACAGTTTATAAGGTTAAAAGCGCTACAATGCGGGCTTTAATTTGACACAAATTTTTTTCGGTATCTTTGATAGTTTTAAAGGGCGGTGGAAACAAAAAAATATATTTTTTATGCCCAGTGACATACTCAAAGGAACCTAACTTGTTTGACCTGGTTCTACTCCCAATGAAAAAAAAAATCGACACGATAGACTCACGAAATCACTCCACTATGTCTTAATAGATAGAATATTATTATTATTTAGCTTAGAAAAAATATTGCATTTGGTAAAATATTATTTTTTCTTACGAAAAAAATTCCGATATTAAAGCAACTTGCTACGTTTTTATTTTGTGAATCATACAAAACGGAAAGCCTGCTACATGTTTTATGTAGTAGTAGCATCATATTCATAAGCACTTCGGGCCGGGCCAACATCTCGGGCCTCGGGCATCGGGCTCAACGGGCCTGATGAGCTTGTCGGGTCTGACTTGATTCCGGGTAACAGATAAATCATATTAACCAGTGTCAGTACTTGTCAATCGTTTAGTTTGTTCTGGTCAACGGGTGACATTTATGTTACATTACTGCATTGCATTTATTAAATAATATGTTCTTTTCTTTGAATACCTCAACCTTGAAAATAAAGATGAACATAAGTCATGTCTAATTACTGTGATGCCACTTGGGCAGAAGGACTTTAAACCGGGCGGAGTCAATTATTTTTCATGAGGTTATCACTAACCTAAAGTTTTTATTAAGAATCATTTTTTACTTAGGCAAAGAAAACTTAGGCGTATCGTAGTTCTAATCTAAAGCAAAAATGTTGATTTTATGGAAGCTTTACTCGTTTTGTTTGACTCGATTGTAAATGGAAGTATTTTTCATTGTTTTACCTTTAATTGCAATTTTGAGATTGTTACTCTAAAAGATTTACTAAAATGATCATTTGCGGTAATCAAAGAATAAACATCAGTAAACACATCTATTTCACGGGGTAACAGCCAAGTTCTTTAGTGTGTACCCTATTATTTATTTACATGTAGACCTGCAAAATGGCGGATTATTATTCACACTACCTAAGGGTAGAGCTTGAAAGATTATTTACAAAACACTACATTAATTTAACTTTTACCCCTTTCCCTATTGGTCAAACGTTTTCCCCTTATATTAACGGACCCTTCTATATAATGTGAGCCAATAGAAATTTATTGTCAGGGGTAAATTTGTAGGCGTATCCATCCTGGTATTTATTATCGTAAGTGGAGAAAAATGTGAGGTCAGTGTGGCTCATCATTAATTATTTACTAGCGTTTTATTTACTTTTAGTAATTTGTGTTATAAGACACGTATTTCTTTTATTTTATATTTTTTTGCATAAAATTTGTCAGAGTCCAAATTTTTACCTAACATACGAACACATGCGAATCTACGTAAAAAACTATGTCTGTGTTCAAAAAAACCTAAACTGTTCTACTGATTGCGGAGTTATGACTAGTTATGTTAAGACATTTCTAAAATACTGGAAATTTAATTTTAGATTATTTATTGCCTATTGCACCTAAGAAGTTAATAAAAATGCCGCCATTTGACCAGGGGCGGTCTGGCGGCTCTGGGGGCCCTCGGCTTAAATCCGTCCGGGGCCCCCCTCAAAATAGTGGAACCCTCGTCCCGCCAACTCACAACACCCTGAATTAGTGCAATATTAATTGCTTATATTTATTTACAAGCATTGTATAATGTTAAATCATGTTTTTCATTTGCATGCAAATTGTGAATACAAGGCCAAATTAAAATTGGGATGTTAATGATTTTAACTTTACCTTTCACGACCATTATTCAAAGCGAATAAGTTATATTTCATAAAATTAACTGTGTCAAATGGTAATAGTGCATTAAACAATGAAATTTAAAATAAGTTTGAAAAAAATAACTAAAAATAAAAAAAACTTAATTTTTTCAGTTTACAAAATAAACACTAGAAAAGGATTTAAATGGGGGGTTTTTAACTTCAATATCAATTTGTAAATGGAATAAAATTAAGTCGGTAACCTTGCCCCAGCGAAAAAAAACCCGGCGACATTTGACCAGGGGCGGTCTGATACTTGGCCTCTGGAACTCCTCCCCCCCCGCCAACTCACAAAACCCGAATTAGTGCAATATGTAATTGCTTATATTTATTTACAAGCATTGTATACACTGTTAAATCATAATTTTTGCATTTGCATGTTCAAATTTGAACTACAAGTTACTTAACATTAATTTTGTGGATGATTAATGTATTAACTCTACCTTTCACGACCATTATATCAAAGCGTAGCAGTTATATTATCTTTATAATATTCGTCAAATTGCGAATTGCATTAAACAATGAAATATTAAAATATAGTTTGAAAAAAATGGTCTAAATCATAAAAAAAAACCTAATTTATTTTTACGTTTTATACATCTTCGTTGATACAGTTCCAATATATTAATTAGAATAAAATGTTCAAATCCCTATCCGAACAGGTTCTTTTTTAGTTCTAAGCTACTTTCTGCCACATTGTCTATAATTTTATTTTTATTCAAGTTCAGAACCAAGTCCCTTTCAACATTCATTTACAACAGATCTGCCATCAGATCCTGCTTCAAATTGGCCCTTAATCTATTTTTTACAATTTTCAACTTGGAAAAAGCCCTTTCACAGGTTATTTGTGTGCTTGGTAGGGTTATAACGTATTTGTAAGCTTTAGTGATGAGCAAAGCAAGACCAAGACCAAGACCGGGCTAGTCTTGGTCTTGGTCTTGGTCTTGCAAGCCCAAAGAAGGTCTTGGTCTTGGTCTTGGTCTTGCACCACCCAGTCTTGGTCTTGGTCTTGCTGTAAGAGTCTTGCTGGTCTTGCTTTTTTGGTATTAATAATTTAAACTAAGCAATCTTAAATAAAATATATATATTTTTAATACTTACAAATAAATAAAGATAGAGACTATATTTTTTGCTTTAAAATTTTAAAATATACCAATTTTAACTTAACATGTACATTTAAATTATTCGGTTATAAAGGATATTTTAAATGTAGGGGTTTATTTATTTATAGCGCTCCATTTTAGTGATAAGAAATATTTAAATTTTCTTTGAAGAAGCATATAAAATTACAATACTGAGTAATCTGAGGGCAGAAAAAAACTTTTAATTTCAACCAGATGTGAAATTTCCATGAAAATGATTTTGATATGTAAGCATTGGTTTCTAATCAAGAAAAAAGGTATTTAGGAAGCTTTTCAGTTTAAATAAACTTTCTATGTTCAAATGTCAAAGTGCAATTTAAAAAACTTTATAAACATTTTGCATATACAAGGTGGCTCGATAGTGCGACAAAGATCGATATATCCGAAACCGTTCATAATGGTAAAAAACTGAATATACAAAAATTATAGAAAAAAGGGCGTAAAATGTAAAATTATTTTCTATTTCAGAATTTTCCAAAAAATCCACTACTATTCAAGAAAACTTCCTTATTTTTAGCTTTTAACCTAAAATAGAAAAATTATAGCAAAAAATTCATTTAAAAAATCGCTTCCCTGTATATTATGCTGGAAATTCTTGAACTGTCATATAGGTACAATGTCGACGTAGATGGTTTTTTATATATCATTTTCGGTTTTGACAAAAATGACGTCATCATTATACTTTGGGCATTGTTTTGACTTTTCCGTCTAAACCGGAAGTGAAATTTAAAATCCATTTATATAAAAAGTATTATATAGGAATACTTTTGATGACAAATATATTTTTTATTAAACCATCACTTTTACATTTATATCTTAGTTTAAAGGAGAAGGTCTAATGATGCCACTTCTTACAGTGTGGCACAAAAATAATGTTTTCCTGGATTTTGGAAATTTTTGATCCAGTAAGTGGCATCACTAGATACCTAATAAAAAACATTAGGAATAGGTAAGTAATTTTACTTCTA
>JAHBCN010017888.1:0-17769 GCA_019359885.1 Listronotus oregonensis
TGGCAACACGGCAAAGAACAACTGGACAGTTTTCTCACATATTTAAATAGCATCCACCAAAGAATACAGTTTACACTAGAAATCGAACAAGACAATAAACTTCCATTTTTAGACCTCCTGCTTACCAAGAAGTCAAACGGGACCCTTGGGTATAGTGTATATCGAAAACCCACACACACGGACAGGTACCTAAACGCAGAGTCGCACCATCATCCCTCTCAAAAACAAGCAGTAATAAATACACTAATCTCAAGATCCATACGTCTAACAGAACCAGACAAAAAACAAAAAGAATTAAAATATGTATCAACAGCTCTTAGACAAAATGGTTTTTCGCACTCAGATATAAGAAAAGCCATAAAAAGACAAGAAAACACACAAAATAAAAACCAAGAACAACTAAAAACCAAAGCCGTCATACCATACATAAAAGGAATCACAGACAGAGTAGGAAGAGTTCTAAGAAAATACAACATACAACCCATTTTTAAGCCACAAAAAACAATAGCCAACCTCCTGGGAAACCCCAAAGACAAAATCAAACTAGAAAATCATGGAGTTTACAGTATCCCATGTGCAGACTGTCACCAGACATACATTGGACAAACAAACAGACGAATATCAGAAAGAATTCAAGAACATAAAAACAGCATAACAAACAAACAACATCGGCCCTGTTTCAACACTATCAAGAAACCGGACATACCATCAATTTTGAAAATACAAGAGAAATAGCACCGGTACAGCACTATAGAGTCCGCGCCATAAGGGAAGCCCTAGAAATTGAAAAATCGGGAAAGCTAAATAAACGTGACGATGCCCTGAATATCCCATCTACATGGAAAATCTTGATAAAAAATCAACAAACAAAAGGAAAAACAACAACAGATTCAATAGAAAATAACGAACAAGGATCAAGCACGGCACACACAGCAGAGGGGCGGAGCCTGCACAACCTTTCCACCAATCACAAAGCAAGACAACCCAACAAAACTCGACAGCAGGCAGATGCGACCATCAGTTCTAGACGAGTCACCAGACAATCAAGAACTTGAAAATGCCAAATGAGATTTTGGCGAAACGTCGTTCCTCTACATTTCCAAACGAACGGATTGAAACCCGGAATAACCACTTAATTCATATATATATATATATATATATATATATATATATATATATATTTTTTTTTTTTTTCATGACTTTATTGCATGTCATTATCCCGTCTCTGGCCAGGTCAGTTTCTTAGATCGTAAAAATATTATACTGCTCAGCACCGGCCCTAGCCCTTGATCAGGGTAGAGCGAGATTGCCTTTCTTGCCCTTAGGTCGACGCTTTCACTTTAAGTAAATTATATTTCGGTGTGTTATGTTAAATAAATATTAATTACCAAATTTTCAAAAATTAACTTGTATAGCAAATAGCGATGGTGCTTGAAGTATGAAAGTGTATTTGTATTATACAGGGTGATTGGTAAGTAGAGGAGAAAAATGAAGACCCGAATTAATTTTTTAATTCTGAGTCGAAAACCAAGAATACTTTTTTTGCAAATTTTCCTTCGTTTCCGAGATATTTCACTATAAAGTTTTGCTAAAGAAAAATATTAAATCCCATTAAGGGGGTCGCTAATATTAGTTGGCGCTTTTAAACTATTACGTCATATGAAATCAAGTGTGACCATTGTCAAAAGTTAGACACTTGTCAATCTGTTATTGGAAAAATCACAATACACATAAACAATATCATCGTATACCTTGTTAGTGAACTTACATTTTTTTGTGATTTTTTCAATAACAGATTGACAAGTGTCTATCTTTTGACAAAGGTCAAACTTGATTTTATATGACGTAATAGTTTGAAAGCGCCGACTAAGACACCCAATATGTAATTTAAAATTTTTTTTTTGGCAAAACTTCAAAGTGAAATATTTTGGAAACGAAGAAAAATTTGCAAAAAAGTATTCTTGGTTTTCGATTCAGAATTAAAAAATTAATTCGGGTTTTCATTTTTCGCCTCTACTTACCAATCACCCTGTATGTCTTGCGCTGTGTTGTGGATGTTTAATATTTTTATTTTGCATACATAAACAGTTGATTAGGGAACTTCCTATAAAACTTTATTCTAAATTGTAACTAAGAAAAAGAAACAATATGTACGAACTAAAACGTAAACGACTCAAAAAAATATTTTAAAAGATGAATTTTAAGCAAACGTATATTTAAAACTGCCTTACACTTTTTTTTATCTTCTCTTTGTTTACAGCATAAGCCAGCAACAAAACTGAAACTAAACTTTAATATTCTGACACGACGGCAAGTGAAAAACACAAAGAAAAACAAAGCATATTAAATAGCAAACCGCGAAAACGTTTTATAAAAAATAAAAAACGGGTGAAATCTCTGTGGTCCCTATATTTACTGAACTCTCTAAAAGCCAATCCACTGTTCATGAGATACAGAACTCCGCTATAAATGCGGGCACCGGCAACCCTGTTAGTAAGATTCCGGCAAACGATGGTAAAAACAATGATCTTAATGCAACGAAAAAGACGAGAAGCGCGAAGTAAGCATTGTCCCAGAAAAGTTTGGAACTGGAGCAGTTTTTACTGCTTGCACTCACTAACCAGAACAGCTCGAATCAAGTATGGTTCCGGAACAGCTCCAAGTAAAAACGATTTGGAAACAGCTAGGAAAAGTACGGTTTAGAAACAGCTCGGAGCTAGTATAGTTCCAAAGCAGCCCGAAGCAATTATGGCTCCGGAACAGATTTTACATTTTTTTTCCTTTAATGGCAACAGGCTAATCAGCCATTCAGCCAATCACAAAGTGTTATTTAAAAAAAAAGAAGTCTTGTATTTTATTTATTATAATTATTTATCAAGCTAATAATAGAGGGTGAATGCAAGCTAAACCTATTACATAAATGACGGGGACACACACTTCACGCCATTGGGGTCGATCAGGGCGACTTTTTTCTTTAAACAAACAAAGAAGACCACTTAAAAAGGAAGAAACATAAGGATAAAAATTGGGTAAGACTAACCTACTGCCTACTATTAAAAAGCATCAATCCTACATAAAAGTAATTCATAAATTTAAGTTTATTCTGTTCAAAAACGAAATCAATGCATTATTTACCTTTGTACTGTCTAGGGCTAAAATATTAAGTATGTTAAAAGGATAAACAGCTTTACACTCTTTAATTAAAACATTATACAGGTTGTTGGTCTCAGCTGTATATTTATTACAATGAAAAAATATATGATCTAGGTAACACTTAACATTACAAGTATCACATTGATCTGAAGGTAATATTTTGATTTTATACAGATGAGCAGGATAACAAGCATGTCCAAGTTTCATGCGTATAATTGTTGATACGTATTTTCTAGGGACAGTCAGATTTTTATGTGAGTAATTATGTGGAATTTCAGTTACAAGCTGAGTATATCTTGTGGGTTTTATTTTTGCAATATTCTTTCCATCTTATATTCCATTTATTGGTAATATTTGTTTTTGCAGTATTACATCCGTCATTTAAACTGAGAGAATAATTAGCTGCTGTACCATTAATAATACTATCCTTTGCTATTAAATCTACTAGCTCATTATACTTTAGTCCAGTGTGTGCTTTAACCAATATGAAAAAGACTTGTTTGCTACGCAATGTTATTCGGCGCAGCAATTTTTTTATTTCCCATAATATTGGGTTGTCTTTATAGTTCCACGATTTATTGTTCTGTAAGGCTTTTAGCACAGACATAGAGTCAGACAGTATTACAAAGTGGTGATGACTAGAGTCCACTATAAATTTGAACAGATTTTACATGTTGTTTAAAAAAACCCTGTTCCGACCATCCCTAATGGCAAATATCAATACGTATTGAATTTAAATTAGGTAGCTTCAGTTATTATACTCCTGCTTTTTATTACTTAGTTTTTGATGTTAATTTTAATCGGTCACTAAATAATTAGTTATTTTTTACTTATCTAGGTACTGTAATAACTAGCCGGGCACCCCCGCGCCTCTTAAAAACCGCCATTTTTTGTTTTTTTGCATTTGGCTCCTTTCGCTCTACTTCAACGCCAGCACTGACAGTGCTTGGCGTAAATTAAAGCACGTGTACCCTGTAGTTAACGCCACTTTAACATTTATCTCTTTTGCAGTTATATCGTTATACTCTACCACTGAGTCCGGTGGTTGATAGACTAACCTATAGGGATGAGCGATATATCACTACCGGTGATTTAATCGCCGTTATTGAAAAATCGCTGCTAGCAAACGTTGACAAAAATCGCAAATAACGGCGATTGACAGAAACAGCGATTTTCTTAAAACATGCGAAATCGCGTCAACTAACATGCAACACAGCTAATCGCGTTGAGTGATATAGAGCGAAATGCAACGTATTTCACTGAACTATGAAGCACAATCACAGTTTTCTATAATATTATGTATAGTTATTTCATATAGTTAACAAAAAGAAGGTGTATTTAAAGGAGTAAGTATTTTACTTTATTTTTGCATAAAAAACTAAGTTTCTAGTCAGGAGCTCGAGTTTTACAGTTTATAATCAGTATAATAGAAGGCAGGCTAGTGAAATTAATATGCCATAGCAAAATGAATCACTCGAGAGCGCTAATAGCCGCAAATGATGAAAACACTAGTTTGACGTAGTGCGAAAAGTCGCGATCGCGATAACGTATTAAATCGCCGTTATTTAAAAATCGCGATCGCCGATAACGGCGTTATGCAAATATCGCTATTTAGCTCATGCCTACTAACCTATATGCTGCCTAACTATAAAGAAAAGCAGTATATGCAACTTTTGACCAGGTCTGGCATGATAGGTTGTAGGGGATTGGCTCTTTTTAGGTATTTTACGGCTTCTGCTCCGAGGAGTTTGCCAGTATAATTTCTCCTTTAGCAGCTCCTAACGGAGTGACACTTTTATGCATCCTTTTACAGTTCAACTTTGGAGGCCTCGAACATACAACTTGGTTTGTTCCTTTATCCCTGTATCCTGACTATGAAAAACGCTACCCGAAAAAGTTTTCCCTTCATTTTCAAATCTTCCAATATTTAAATACTGTGTAAATAAATTATTTCTTGTCAAACTTAAGATCCCAACGTACGTTCGTACTTAGGCCTTCAGCCTTTGTGGACTGTCCCAAGATAAAACACTGTATGCTTTGAGCTGTGTTTCCAAAACTTTGTAGAAATACTATGTATTAGTAAAGGAAGTTTTTAGTACTAAAACTTAAAGCATTTTCACCAATTATTTCCAAAAGTCTCTTAAAAATAAAAATATTTTTATTTCACGGTTAATGTAGGATTCAAATATGTGTGAACACTGTACGCTTTGTGTTTTGTTTTCCAAATATTGTAAACATATAACCTAATAATTATTAGTAATAAAACATAATAATCTTTCGTTTAAGTATACACAAAAAGCTACAAAAAGTAAGTAATGTATTTTTGACGGTTTCTGTAGGATTCAAACGATTTGAGTTGCGTTCCGAAAACTTTGCATTTATGGTTATAATTAGTGCCGTATAGAGACCATAAAAAATACCTAAGTGAAATAATATATGTAAAAAATTAAGTAACTTACTATAAGTATTTAAATTGTTTCAAAAATTAAGACTCTTAACTAATTGGCTTCTAATCTAAATATTAGCAATGGCAGGCGCACGATAAAATTTAATATTAATTTTTAGTGCAATTTACCTACCAAAAAAAGAAATAACCATGTTTTATATTTAATATCAAATTTGTTAATTTAGTAACCCAAATGAATACTTTATAATAAATAAAGAACATGTCTATTTATTTACTATTGCTTAGCAATACCAACCTATTACTTTTGCACTTCTTGGTAAATTTTTTATCATGTTGGTATCTGGATCATACTGCTTCTCAAAGTAAAACCTAAACGGTCCTTCCTTTATCCACTGATATTCGTTAATAATGTGCTCTTTATTTGACAAGTAACATTTGCCTTTAACGACCTCTTTCCATCTTGCCAAGTCTTCTAAAAAATTATAACATACATTTAAGACTAAGAAAGAAACATATCAAAATGTACCAAAGTTTTATAACTAAACCTTGTTTGTTATTTAATCTATAGCCAGATTTAAAAGTGTATTGTGTGTGTATGTAATTTGAAAGTATCCATATGTACAAGATTTTTTATTATTTAAAAAAAAAACAATTTGAGTAAAACAAACCCTATTTTATTAAATTGCTATTTTATCCAATTAGGTGCTCAAAATGCATTTTATTTTGTTCTAAACAAAAGTATAATCCATTTTCTAATTTTATTCTGACAGTTTAAAACACTCTACACAGAAAGTGACAATTTTTTCCTATAATTTCATAAAAGAAACTACATAGCAACATAGCCACATAGAGAATCGAAAAAGATTTTTTTTTTTTGAAAAAAGTTACAACTATCAAAAGATAGCTGTAATCTGTTTAGATTGTAAATATCAGATAATTTTATAAGAACTTTTTTTATTTGGAATGGTATTTATTATTATCATGTGTGTATTTCGAAAATAAGGAAGTTCTAAGTTTTTTTTTTGGAGGGGGGGGATTTCAAAATTTGAACTTGCGGTATCGATTCGTAATGGTAGAAAACCCCTAACGGCAAAATGAAATGCATTTTAAGCATCAAATATAATAGCATTTTAATAAAATATACTTTGTTTTACTTAAATTATGTTTTTAACCCCTTTATTAAAGAAAAACAAATTCTTGTGCGGATGGATTTTACTTAATAAAATCCCTAATTGAAAAGGTACCTAATATTATTTAAACTTGAGAGTTGAGGTGTGGGATGCTAAGGGATGGCTCAATTCTTGACTGAAGCACAATGGTTTTATTTCCCCTACTTTTATAACGTTTGTGCTAAATTACAATTTTTTAAGTAAGATTTTATTTTTTGAGATATTCGCATTGAAAGTTTTTAAATTGGCACACTGTATATATCAGAGCCATCAAGCGTGTGTCCGCATAAATACACAGCATTTAGTTTTACTCAAAACAGCTACTTAATGTTTTTAACTCAACAATACAGAAAAAAAAATGGCCGAGAAAATTATGTTATGTTAATGTCAGATTAGAAATATCATATGGTTTGTATACACTAGGTCAATAATAAGGGTGGTGACACGCCACACTTTAAATCTAGTAAAACTTTTTTTTTAATTAATGATAAAAGAAACAAAGTGAAATAACATCAAAATATTTTAAGAACTCTGCGGCAATAACGTTATATGAACATTCCTATAAACTTTCTTTAATTTTATTGTATTTTTATTAAGTAAAATTTAAGGTTAATCTCATGTCGTTTTTGAGATAAAAACAAAGAAATTTAAGCTTTGTATCCCTTTTTACGTGACCACTGTCAGTTCTTGGTTTAAAAACAAAATATTTACCAATTCTTATTTTTGTTTATAAGTACTGAGCTAAAGGTACCAACAAAAATAAATCAATTTATCAAAAAATGTCTTCTTAGCAGAAATATACATTTAAAGAAGTTACGTAAAAAAGTTATTAGGTAATTTTAAAAATATGAAAAATAAAAGGACTTGGGATAATTGTCGTGCTATTTACAGAATCCTAACTGAACATTATTTAATTTTACTATTATTTTATGATTATTTACTTATAGTGTATATTTTACTGGTCCAATACACCAAATACGGATTTCTATATTTTTTATTTCCAACATCTTCCACTCGATAAAACTCTCTTATGTGGACAGATTTATCGCTTAATATTTTTTCAATTATTCCCACTGTATATGGCGCACAGGGAATTTTTATTGTGTCTTTATTTTTATCAAACTTCCTATATTTTTCAGGAAATAAATTCTCACGATCAAGTTTACTCATCCACAATTTGTCATTGTCAAAATTCTCCAGAGTATAATATTGGTCTGTCTAAAAGCATAAAAAGGTCAAATGGATTTAGTGCCATTTCCAGTAGATCCTAGAATATAGAACTTAATTAAAAAGTCTCGTTTTAAGGTAATTGCCTCAAAAGTAGACTCAACTCCAAATTTGGTATACGGGTGTTTTGGCCCGCTGATCAGACTAAAACATTTTTAGTCAGAAACGTTTCGTTTACACGAGATATCCATCATTAAACTTGAAAATCAAACTAACAGCATTTCTACTATTCCTTCTTTTTTTGCATACAATTTTTAATTTTTACAATAAATTAACACACAATATTTTATAAACACCATTTCAAAACCTGTTTTTATATTTATTTTACACATTTTTTTATATTTAACTGCAAAGCTTTACTTACAAACTTCGCAATTTAACGAAAAAAGGGTATAAATAAACATAAAAACAAGTTTTTAAAAGGTGTTTACAAAATATTGTGTGGCATTTTAGTGTAAAAATCATAAATTGTATGCAAAGAGAAGGGGGAATATAGTGAAATTAAGCTTAGTTTAGTTTTCAACTTTGATGATTCGTTATCAGCGTCCTAAAAATAGCCACCATTTGGTCAAAATCGGAGTTTAGGCCACTTTTGAGACAATTACCCTTTCTAATTATATTGTACATATCAAATATTGGCCAATAATGCTGTTTCAGTTATTAACGACAAGGAAGTCTAAAGTTAGTGAACCAACCTCATTGGCGTCTGGGGATCGGAACGCCTAGAGTATTATTACATAAGCATTAATTTTTTTGTCTTTTTAAGTTTTCAACCATTGCGTACTAATATTTTAAAATTTGGATGCTTTTTTTTAGTGTATTTTAACGTTAAAATGTCAAGATGAAGGCAAAATTGTGTGAGTGTTGGTGCACAAACCAAAACGTACAGATACCAAAACGCAAATTAAAAAAAAAAAACAATTATTTGTCTTATATACATACTTTTTCTTAATAACATGCTACCATTTAAGAAGGTTAATCTTCGGCCCATTTTGAGAAAAAAAGTTCATATAAACATATGTTCTATGGTGCTTAACTTTTAAACTACTTGATATAGTCTAGTTGAGAAGTGTGTTTCCAACGAAAAATAGTTAGAAGGCTTTGAAAAATATGAGCGATATCTTATTCGACGCGGAATTCAAATCTGAAAAAGGGGTTTTGAGAATTTTTTCCGCCAATAAAAATTGAAATTGTTGTTAACAAAAAAAAGAAATAAGAAAGAAGCCATTTCGATTTTTGATGATAACTTAAAAACCATAAGAGATAACAAAACTGCAAAAAACAAATTCTTGAATAAAAGGAAATTTCCAAATAAAAAAGTCCAAACTCTTCGAGATCTATCTCCGTTATTAATAATTTTAATTTAACGCTAAAAATGGGCCTCCGCGCGACATTTTTGGTTGCGCGCTCGGCATCAAAACTGAGTACGTCACATTAAATATTTTTTTTAGGGTATTAAATATTAATTAAATTTTAAAAAAAATATGGTGTATTCAGAACACTTTAAAGAATTTATTTTCCTTAAAAATTTAACTTAAAGTTAGTTTTCCAACAAATTAGACAATTGTCAATTAACAATTTTTTTTTGAACTTTTGTCGTTATTGTACAAAAATGCTTAAATAATTGTCGTATTAATTTTTCGCTTCGTGAAGCCTTTCTTATATACATACCTAACCAGATAACGCCATAAAAGTTTAAAAAATGTTAATTCTTTGTTTATAATAATTTTATTAAAAAATGAAAAATCAGAGTAATATTGTCAAAGTTATAAAATTATTATAAACAAAGCATTAAATTTTTTTAAACCTTTATGGCGTGATTTTATTAGGTAATATGTATATAAGAAGGGCTTCACGACGCGAAAAATTTGTACGATAATTATTAAAAATTAATTTTAAGTTAATTTTTTAACGGGAATGAATTCTTTGAAGTGTTTTAAATACATCATAATTTTTTTACATTTTTTAGTTAATACTTAATACCCTAAAAAAATATATTTAATGTGACGTACTCGGTTTTGACGCTGAACGCGCAACCAAATGTGTCGGGCGAAGGCCCATTTTCAGCGTTAAATTAAAATTATAAATAATGGATATAAAAGTCCGGGAGTTAGGACTTTTTTATCGAAAACTTCCTCCTCTTTAAGGTTCTTTTTCGGAATTTCCGCTATCTCCTATTTGTTTTGCGTTATCATCAAAAATCGAAAGGGCTATATTTTATTTCGTTTTTTGTTAATAAAAATAGCAATTTTCATTGGCAGAAAAAATCCTCAAAATGTCTTTCTCAGATTTGCACTCCACGTTGAATGAGCTATCGCTCATATTTTTAAAAGCCTTTTAACTATTTTTCACAGGAAACACACTTCTCGACTAGACTAATACTAAGATTTAAAACTTTTGTTATCATAACTTTGGTATGATCCTAGATATTTTTGTGAAACGTAGTATACGTATCCTGCATACATTACGATAAAGTTCTGCTGTACAACATATTTTTTTGGTAATATTTTTCTTATCGGATTACTCGCCGATTTTGATACTGACTAGTGACACACACGCGTACTATACAGCGTGTCCCTTGTCCATGGGCCAGCATCTTAAAAATGCCCTTATTGGCATACAAAATCTGTTAAATTGGAAAAAAATGCGGTTTTATTTGACTAACAATACGCCGAGAAATTTTGAAATTCCGAGCATTGCCGGAGATATCCGAAAAAAACCGTTATTTTGGAAAATCGTTTTTTGTTATGCTTGGCTCTATTTCTAAAAAGATTTTAAAATAACTTGCACATTTACATTGCAACTTTTTCTGACCAACACAAAGCTATTGACACAATCATCAACTTTATTTTTTCTTATGGGCGCCATATCGAATAATAAGTTGCTTCTTAATCTGATTCTAACAATGCAATGAGCTGTTAGGTTAACTGGAGAAAACATGAATTTGGCATAAGCGTGGCATCATAAACGTACATTGTAAGGTTCTGCCTAGCGATGAATGAAACCTCTGTACTCAAACAATAAAATCCACCAAAACCAGGGAAAATGGTTACTACAGATACTATTTTGTCGTAAAGCGTGGCTGCCGAGTATCTTTCTGTTTCATTTACTTTATAGTATATTATGAATAAATTTTATTTTAATTTGTTCTTAAAATTACATCAAATTAAGCTCTACTATTGTATTTTAAACTGTTAATAATATTTGTCATATTTATTACTATATAGTATTACACAGAAAAGTAATGATGTCAAAATACTATTTTCTTTTTGGACAGCTACTAATAAAGGCGCGACAACGTGACAACAATGCATTTTTCGTAGAGGCGTACTAGTCGTTGTACTTCGGCCACCTTCGGCTTCGCTCGACAGATGACACATTCAATATGGCGTTTCACTTCAAAGAATTTATTACGGTTAAAAATTTAACTTAAAGTTAATTTTTCAACAAGTTAGACAATTGTCAATTAAAAAAACTGTTTCGAACTTTCGTCCTCATTGTACATTAAAAAAATGCTTGAATAGTTGTCTTTTAAATTTTTTGCTTTGTGAAGCCCTTTTTATATACATACTTAACAAGATAACGCCAGAAAAATTTTAAAAAATGTAATCCTTTGTTTATAATAATTTTATAACTTTGACAAAAAATGAAAAATCAGAGTAATATTGTCAAGGTTATAAAGTTATTATAAACAAAGCATTTAAATTTTTCAACTTTTATGGCGTAATCTTGTTAGGTATGTATATAAGGGCTTCGCGACACGAAAAATTTATACAACAATTATTTAAGCATTTTTTTAATGTGAAGACAAAAGTTCGAAATAAAAAAACAGTTATCTAGCCTATTGACTTTAAATTAAATTTTCAACGGGAATAAATTCTTTAAAGTGTTCTAAATAAGCCATAATTTTTTAATGTTGTCAATACATTTTTAATATCTTAAAGTACAGGCCCCCTCTGGCAAGTTGATTACCACATACTTTATAATTCGTGAGGAACTTCGTTTCGTCGAGTCTACCACACTTTTCCTCTGCGACTTTTCTCGATTCCTCCGCGTTTCCGCTCGAAGAAGCCCTATATTATGGCGATTTCCCAAGGTTCTAAAAAGTCACTACCACAACTTTCTTTTTTAGCTTAAGTTACTGGAAATTTTGTTAAAAATGTGAATTTAAACTTGTCCGACAAAAATTTGTCCGACTTTTTCATGTCTACCGCTCGAAACATGCCCAAATAACAGGGTAATAAAAACCGATCACCACATAGGTAATTTTTGGTAAAATTGATTGTAAATGATTTATAAAATAATATCCTACGGTTGTCCGACAAATTATAAATGAAATAATTTTAGATAAAAAATCTTTACAATGTAAAAATAACAAAAATATTTTTAAAAAAAAAATTTTTATAATAAAATTCTAATTTTATGAAATAAAATTTCTAAAATGTATGTACATATATTATATAATATTTATAATAATATATATATTATATATATAATATATATTATATAATATATATATATATATATATATATATATATATATATATATATATATATATATATATATATATATATATATATATATATATATATATATATATATATATATATATATATATATATATATATATAAAATATATATATATATATATATATATATATATATATATATATATATATATATATATATAAAATATCCGCTGATTTACGTACTGATTTATAGTTATCTGTACATATTAAAACTAATTCGGCCTTTTCAGCTAACGATAACTGTCTTGGAGGAGGCATTTGAAATCAAATAAACTTAATAAGCGAAAAATAATTATTCAAGAAAAAAAAATTATTATCAGCACATTGTCATAATTTTGACTTTTAACCCTCATTTGTTTTTTTTTTCATGGGTATCCGCGATAATTTTAGTAGGTTTTTTAATGATGTATTTTAATTTGTACAGTTTTTTAATAAATATATAAAATAAAAATTTTGCAGTTTTAAAGAGCGTTTTTTAATATGCATTTTATCATTACTAATGTTTTACCTATTTAAAAAGAATTTTTGTAAAATTTTAAAGTTGTGTTTAATAACGTTGCAACACACATGAAGTTTGTGATTCCTTAAAAAATTAAAAATCTTTGTTAATGTTACAAATATGCTTGAATTTGAACAAAATTATGCCAAATTAATATGATTTAAAATAAATTATGAGAGTGTTTAAGGTAAATATTTAAAAACAAAAATAGAAAAATTTTAGAGGTTTTTCAAAAAAAAAACAAAAAAAATCTTAGGAGGCCATGTTTTGGTATTGAGGCATAACTTTTAATTCTGAACTTTTCTTTATAACCTTTTGCTGAATTTTTGAAATAAGGGTACTTTACTCCTGTACAATTTTTATATTTTTTACCTACACTGTATGCTGTTTGACGCACCTAATATGATTATCGAACATGCACCACCTTTCGACAAAATTTGCATTTTGATTGTGCAATAAATAAAAAAAACACAGTTTTTTAATACGGGGTGTTATGGAACACTGCAAAAATTATGTTTGTGTACTTTTTATTATTTTTGAAGGTAAAATGAGGAGGGAACTTTTAAAATATTATAAGAGGAAATAGTTTAAATATTTTAAATTTTGTATATTAAATTTCATTAAGGGCCATCCATAAATAACGTCACACAAATTTCATGATTTTTTGACCCCCACCCCGCCCCTGTCACAACACGTCACATTTGTGAGACCCTCTTCCCCCTAGTTCGACGTCACATGTTTTGAAATTTTACGTCTTAAAATAATAAAAAAACAGTTCTACACCGGAGTAAAAGTTCATTGGAGATGGTGCTGGTTATCTTTTACCCTTCATACTAACGGAAACGGCCGCGCGGAATGGCCGAACAGCAGGCGTGAGCTCACCAACGAATAAAACCTACTTAAACCTTATAAGTATATAGAAGGAGTAAGAGAAATATAGATTTTTACACATGATGTCACAAAGCTGATAACCCTTCCATACTCCTTGTCACACAATGTCACAATCCTCTACACCCCTCCCCCCTTAAAATGTGACGGATGGCCTCTTACAACGTATTTAATGATTTTTTAATAATATGCGGACACTAAATAGTCGGACAGGTGTATCACTATTTTCTACAATAAATTTAAAAGAAAAAAAAGTAAAAATTAAGTTTGTGGTCAACGATTTTTTATACCCCGTCAAAATTCCAATTTCCAGCTGTCGGACTGAAAAAATGCGGCTTGAAATTCGTCGGACAACCATAGAATATTATTTTATAAATCATTTACAATCAATTTTACCAAAAATTACCTATGTGGTGATCGGTTTTTAATACCCTGTCATTTGGGCATGTTTCGAGCGGTAGACATGAAAAAGTCGGACAAATTTTTGTCGGACAAGTTTAAATTGACATTTTTAACAAAATTTCCAATAACTTAAGCTAAAAAAGAAAGTTGTGGTCGTGACTTTTTAGAACCTTGGGAAATCACCATAATATAGGGCTTTTTCGAGCGGAAAAGCGGAGGAATCGAGAAAAGTCGCAGAGGAAAAGTGTGGTAGGCTCGTCGAAACGAAGTTCCTCACGAATTATAAAGTATGTGATAATCAACTTGCCAGGGGGGGCCTGTACTGTGGACCATTATAAAGTGTGACGTACTCGGTTTTGATGCCAAGCGCGCCAATAAAAATATCACACGGAGGGCCATTTTTAGCGGTAAATTAAAATTATAAACAATCGAGACAGAACTCCGGAAGATGAGACTTTTTTTATTGAAAATTTCCTTCTTTTTTTGTAATTTCTTATGGTTTTTGAGTTATGATCAAAAATGAAATGTCTTTTTTTTATTTCGTTTTTTGTTAATACCAATTGCAATTTTTATTGGGAGAAAAAATCCTCAAAACGCCTTTCTCAGATTTGCATTTAGCGTCGAATGAGCTATCGCTCGTATTTTTCAAAGCCTTCAACAAAACAAGAAGCATAAAATTGATTAAATAATTCAGTGTATGAAACGAGAATATTTTAGGTCAATTTCCGAAGTGTACGAAACACGAGTGTACGAAACAAGAAAACACCCAATACAAATACCTCTCAAACCCCCGGTTATTCTGCCTAAGACCCCCCCCCGTAAGGATTTCCTGGGTCCGCCCTTGCTTTTTACTAGCCATGAATAAAAATGTTTCTCAAAGATATAGGTCTACAGCTAGAATGTAAAAACCTTAATCAATCTCTGCTTCTAAGCGTTTCTGTGTATCTGTTTTTTAAAGTGCCCCACTCTGATCTGATCTGAAAGTTTTAGAGGGTGGTAATACCACAGCACCTAGACCTCAGTAGGTCATTTGTACTTCCTCTTGTAGGTGGGAGATTTACTGCGTAGATCAGCCTATCGATTTAATGTAGTTAACGACGTCTTTATGTGGAATCTTCCTAATTTGGGCTAATGGAGGCCAGTTTGTGCCCAGCATATAGTTCCGTTCAAATGTGAGGGAGGGATAATCGCAAAGAATATGTTCCACGGTCTCATCTTCTTGGTCACAGCTTCTGCATGTTTCTGTGTCAATTAAACCCATTTTGAATAGATGTCGTCGTGGCCCGCAGTGTCCAGTTAGAACGCCCTTTATAATTACCTTTAGATATGTCATGCCCCTTGATCCAGGTTAAGTTGACCACGTTATTTTGAGAGATATTGGTCAAGGCATGGTGATATTCTAGTAGAAGTCCTGAAATAAAGCGTGGTCTTTTCAGGTCTAGTAGTGCTTGTCTACTGTCTGTATAAATACAGATAGTATTGTTGGTAATGTTGCGACTTTTGATTTCGTAAGACGCTATGGTTATGGCCGTCAGTTCGGATTGAAGCACGCTGTGGGTTCGGCACCCACTGTCCAGCCGATTTTCAGGTTTAAATGTGGTTAGTATATGCCACAGCCTGTACCCACCTTGTAAAGTGCCCCACAAAAACGTCTTGAAAAGGTCGAAAAGGTCAATGACCTTGTCGACCACCTAATAAGTCCCGCATTATTACCTATCTACCTATGAGTAAATAATTTAAATATTTAGATTGCGCTAGTGTGTGTGCAGGGGCTACGTCATGTTGGAAGCAAAATCCGTTATATTTTACGAGAGATAAGTTATCAAGATATTCCTTAAATTCGGGTATATTTCCATACGTTTGTTGTCTGTCCTGATATACACATTTTTAAATAATTTTGCGCGGTTTTCTGTTATCGTACAATTTTTGACAAATTTTTATTGCGGTATATCTTTTTTTCTCTTTATCGAACAAATAATTTTAGAAAACCTGCAAATCTCACTTGACTAGTACTGACATTTAATTTTTGATAAAAAACATTTACGACAATCAAGGTCTACCCAGACGATATTAATGTTTTGCAGATAAATAAAAAGAAGTAGGGCAGATTAAAATATTGGCAGCACAAATGTTAATAAGGCACAACATGTAAATTTTTTAACGTTATTAATAAAAAAAAATTGTCTAAAAATATATTTACTGTCAGAACACGCCTCATCCATATTTAATAGTTTTGGCAAAGGTATTTGAAAAATGTGAAAAAAATTACATAAAGATAAGTTGTTTACTATTTTTAGTTCAAAAATATTTACACAATTTTTATCTTAATTAAACATTTTAAAATTTAAAAATAAAAATTATAAATTTTAATTAAAATTTATATTTAAATAAAATTGGCTTCTTTTTCTACCTCTATATAAAAAAATACTATAAGCCTAGAATGGGAATAAATTCAGAAATCTATATTATTGCAAAAATAACATGGCCAGTTAGGAAGGCCCGACTGGTTAAAAACTGAAGGTGTGAAATATGTGAATTAGTCCTTAGTAACGGTATTATATTTAGTCCACACTAAAACTTACCCCTTCAACTAAACGCTCAGTTTTGTTCTTATTTATTGCACTTTCTCTTTCATAATCAATAAAAACACCAGTTCCTACAAAATACTGTTCACCCCTCCATTTAACATACGAGTGCCCTACCGACTCCTTATAAAATTGTAATATTGGAGTATTATAGGCTTCTTCCTGCTTTTCCCAAAAACAAGAAATGCATCTTATTTTGTCATCATAAATGAAGTCAACAAATCGACTGTTATTATAGTCATAACGTTTAGAAAAGTAGTAGTTTTTTCCGTCATCACCGTCACTAATGTTTGGCCTTTCTTTCCCACCAGAAAATGTCCAATCATTACTATATTTTTTTCCATAAACCTAAGAGAGGAAATTTATTTACTGATATTTTTTTTATTTTTGGATAATATAAATATTAATTTTTTAGTATTTTTGCTGTAATTTCCCAGTAATGCACAAATCAAATATCGCTTTATAAAATACGTATAGTATATTAAAATTTTAACTTTTGGTGCTCGGGAAAATCACTTACATTTTTTTCCGCTACCAAAGGGTCTCACCGGGTTTCTACATGAAATCTGCACTGGCGTGTTTGTCAACATTTGTGCCTCCATTATGTAGCTAGTTGATAGAACAACTTTTGACCAATTATCAAAGCCCTAGGTTTACTGATTTTTAGAAAAAAGAGGTTGGTTGTTGTTTGTGTAACTCTTAGTTTTCAATAATTTATTTAATAGTGAATTTCAAATTTGATTTATATAAAACAAAAACCATACACTTTCAATTGGGTATCGGCACTGGGTTCCGACAGTGCGAGTCGTTAATCTTAAAATCTCCAAATTTCGCAATTATTTTTCGCTATTTAATTTTGCACATGTAATGGGGTGTTGCACCAACACAACTTAATCTAGGTTTAACACA
>JAHBCN010017889.1:0-17801 GCA_019359885.1 Listronotus oregonensis
GGTGTCCCGCAGCCACCTTCTTAAAAATAAGGGTGTTGTTAGTTTTCTAAATCTCGTAAGCTGTAAGGCCTATAAAAGTTTTGTAATAGATATTTACGTTATAAGTCCGGAAAATGAACTTTTACGGTGTGAGTAAGATGTTTACGGTCCAAGGAGCAGAGTCTGAATTTCGAAACGAATACTGTAAAGGTTTTTAAACGTATAATGTACAATACTTTATTTCATACTGTAGTTTTGAAAATGTTTTAAAATATAATAACGTATTTAAACCTGCTTCGTATATCTACAAAATAATAAGTTGTCTGCTTCTGAAACGTATTTTAAGATTTTTGTTTACTGGGAAAATTATTGTTAGTACCTACTGACATAAAATTTAAATTTGACAAAAAGATTCCGTTGATATATCCAGGAAACGCAACTGTCCTGTTTTTATTTATGTGAAGATGAAAAGTAAAGTCAGTTGAAAATTAGTTTTATTTTACAATACTGATGACAAGATGGTGGAAATTTTATTCCTGGTGAAATTTTGCAAAAATCTAATGAGGTTATAGGGCACCTAGTACCAAAAAAATTGGCAGAATGGTAATAGAATTAATATAATAGAAAAGAATTTTGTCCTTTTCTCAATGGAGATATAGCAAATAAAGTAGATTTCGTAAACGAAGACGTAATTATGGCTTATCTTTATGACCTTGTAAGTAAATATGCACGAATTTTAATAAAAATTTAGTAGTTGTCAGCTTTTGGCTTATTATCCTAAAAAAAGTTTTATCGGACTAGTAGGGAATTTTTTTTACCGGACACAATACTGTAAAAGTTTATTTTGCGAACTAAAACAGAGTATGTAAAAGTGGGTTTTACAGAACAGTATAAAATAAAAAAATATTACTTAAATCGCTCATAACTTTGTAATTGTTGGTCGTTGAAAAAATTGTAAGGGATAAAAGATTCGTAACTAAATTTCCTATGCAACAGAATTAGTTACAAATCGCAAAATGTATTAGGCTTGTTTCAAAATAGCAATAAACAAAAAAACAATGCAAAAAAAGTAGTTTTTTGCATGGATTTTTTGAAACCTTTGAATTTTTTAAGAATCTCCATATTTGGCTAGATAAAACTTCATGCTTTGGTAAGACACCAAGCTAAATTTAACTGAAATCCGTTTAAAAGTTTTTGCACAATAATTTTGCAATAAAATTTGTTTAAAAAAAATTGACAATTTTGTAAATTGGGTAGAGTCCAGAATATTAAATCTGAACATTTAATTTTCATTTTTCGTATACCAGAGATATTAATCATAAAAAATATTTTTTGAAAAATTTGAATTGTTTAGAGTTATGAACAATTGCTGAGAGCATTAATCCTTTAAACAATGTTTGTTTAAACAAATTAATAAAAAAATACATATTTTTTGCTCTGAAGTTACCATTTTAGTAAAATATGAATAAAAATAAGATAATAATTCCATATAAACTGTGTGCAAAAAGTTAATATGTATTATTGTTTATAGAATTGCCTTAAACGCCGGTCAACCTTGGCACAATCGACTGATTGACGATTTCGATATATTACGTCTTTACGAGTACTTTCAAACCATATTTTTAAAGAAACTTTTTATCGAAAATTCGTGAAGATAGTTAATTTGATTACTGAGGCCCAAATAATCCGATTTTTCATTTTTAAAAACACATTTAAAAGCTTAAGGTCTCTTAGTCCAGTAACTGAAGACCTGTAAGTACCCAAAGCTGTAAATAAATCTGTATAGTTTTTATTTGTGGCGCAATTCTTAGGTCTTTGCGAATGCTTTCGAGCGAGAAAAAGTTTATCACGATTCCGTCTTGGGAACCGCTGAAAATGGGCCCCCAAAATGAATGAATAAATGAATGAGTTTCCCGCGAATATCTGCCAAAATATGCGAATTAAAGAATTTTTGTTCAGAAATAAAAATGAAGATCACCTCGAAATCTACAAAAATAGTCCCATATAGTTACCATTTTTTTCGCAAAACGGCCGTCGAAAAATCCATAACATTCCACACTGGATAGATGTGGTAGTAGTAGTTTCTTACTAAAAAATGCAGATGGGCAAAACAATTTTTTATTAAAACGCAAGAAAAAAGGTGAAGGAAATTTTCTGGGATCATTGAACACTTGCTTAGGTCTCATTATAAAAAAAGAAATGTTAATAACAAACCATTTTTTCAAAAAATATCAATAAATTAATGAGATACTCTCAAAATATTGTAAAAAAAATTGAATGCGTTTTTTAATATTCTAGAAAAATCAGAATAGACCCAAACTCATATGCAATGACAGGTACGGGTTTTCCCATTCCGATGAACTTTGAAAAATTAAAAAATGTACATTATTTTCCGAGTAATGGATCAATTCGTCCGCTTGCTTATAAGTGAATCCATGAAGATAGCGGCATTCTAGCGGTAGAGCGGCAGCTGAAATGAGGGGACTTCTGGGTCCCGTTATCTCAAAAACTATCGATTTTTTTAAAAAAATTATAAGGACCATTTTTATAGACTATAAGGCGATCTTTATATTTTTTGTAAAAACAAGAATTCGCATATTTTGGCCGATATTAGCGGAAAACTCATTTTTCGAGCCTTAGGGGCCATTTTCAGCCCTTTTCCACCTGTTAATGTTGATAAACTTTTTTTCGCTTAAAAGCATTTCCGAAGACCTGGGAATTGCGCCACAAGGGAAAACTGTACAGATTTATTTACAGCTTTGTCCCTTCATTTACTGGACTATGTAGTATATGTGAAAAAAGCAAATATCTTAGTTGAATATTCTGAATTCTACTCAATTTACAAAACTGTCATTTTTTCTGAAACGAAATTGAATTGCAAAAGCTATCAAAACGAGCAAACGAAAGAAAACATTCAATAATCCAAATTAATCAAACTTGCCAATTAAAAAAAGAGTGGAATAGCAAATTGTGAACAGTACTTGATTTTATTTTAGATGTAAACTACTTAGGTGTTTTGGTGGGATTATTAAGTTTATGTTACATATTAAAAGCGGTGAATAACTTCTCACCGAAATGTTAATAACTTTTTTATTGTTTTAAAGGAGTTTTCTTAACGTTTTTAGGTAATAAACGCATATGTAAGCATAAAGTTAATAAAATTTATTGTATACAAATAGGTATTTTTTTCTTTGTTTCTTAGAACATCATTTTTTATTAAATTTAACTTAAAAAGTAGCTAATTATATTAATTTATGTACATTTCTCTGCTATTGTAAGAGTTCCTTACAATATCTACTTTAAAAATACTTGGCGTAAAAAGGAAAAAAATACACTGGCTGAGACAACATTTTTCTTCTTAAGCAGAAAAGTGCACTTTGCAGAATAAAAAGCGTAGTTGACTTTTAGTCTGACTGATATTTAAAAAAAAAAGTATGCTTGCTTTAGTCACTTAAGCACAGGTATCTATTAAGCAGAAAGTTTTTCTTTTCCTAAAGTGGTTTTTTACTATAACAACTGAAAATTCTTTTAGTGTATAAAAATACAAAGAAAATTCATTTTTATTACCGGTGTTGGTTTTGAAATTAAATTAAATTACGACTTAAATTCAAAAAAACACTTTTAGCCAGCAGACAAATTTCATATGGGAATATTTATTGACTAGATGAAAAGCCGGTCTCCGCCAGGCGAGACGAAATATTTGTCCTTGTCCCGTAAGACGCCTTCCGTACGGCTAACGGTAAAAAATCTTTTTTGCTCCTATTTTTGTCCGGGGGCGAAATTCAAAACGTGGCTTCGTTAGGTTCTAGCCACTGCTAAAGACTACCACTGTGCCAAATTTCATAATTTTAGTTCAAGCCATAACTTCAAATATGACAGACAAATTTTTATATATATATATATATATATATATATATATATATATATATATTATATAATATATATATATATATTATATATATATATATATATATATATAGATAGTGTAGGTAATTTTTTCACTTTGTAGAGATTTCACCTAACGACATCTTGTGACCGGTTTCGATCTACATCAGATTTCATCAAACAAGCTAATCAAAGATGGCGTATATCTCTGTTATCCATTCATGTGTTTCAAAACATACTGAATTAGTCCTAGGATTTTTTAGAGATTATCACCTTCGACTAGCTTGTTTGATGAGATCTAATATAGATCGAAACCGGTCACAAGATGTCGTTGGGTAAAATCTATACAAGATTAGTTAGGAAATTAATTACACTTTTGTTAGTTGACCGTACATGTATTAGGACAGGGTCGATAAATTTTAAAACCAAAAAATAATAGTAGGATGAAACCCATTGGAAAAGGAAGAAAAAAAATGAAGAAAAATAATTTACGGGCGATCTGAGATCGGGAAGTGGAAGGGAGTGAGTTTTTAAGGGTAAAAAACAGTTTATCTCGATTTCCGGCAAAACTGCTATGGAAAAAAGATAAATGGCAAAGTTGTAGTTAATAAAAAGATCCAAAACTTTTGGATTTCCACTTTTTTCACATAACCTTAAAATGTATGTGAAAAAATCAAATAACCAGGTTTTTGGTTTTTTATCTTTTAAAAAAAAAAACACGAAATTTGGTAAAAACTTACCTTTTTATGTCCCAAACATACTGTAATTTTTTTGATTTAAAATATTTATTTTTTCAGCTTATTTTGACTTAATATCGATAAAGGACCCAACTTTTCAATCGAAAATTCTCCTGTCAAAATATCTACTTTTTTAATAAAGTCGGTGAGCTTTTTGTTCATTTAAATCTCTATTTTCTGATGGTGCAAAAAAATATACATTACTATGGTAAATGTTCTCAAAAAATGCAAAAAAAAACAAAAAAAAAACCTAAATCCGATTTTTTTTTAATCATTATGTACATTTGGTTGTTAATTATGGTAGTATATTTCGATTTAAAATTTTTGGTTTATCAATGTAACCTACGTTTTTCGAGTAATTAAAGTGTAAATTTTAATAAATAGCTTAAAATGGTACATAATGATTGAAAAAAAAATCGGATTTGAGCAAAGTTTGTTTGCATTTTTTAAGCATATTATTATTAACAATAGTAATGTATATTTTTTTACATAATCAGAAAGTAGAAATTTAAACAAACAAAAAGCCCACCAACTTTTTTAAAAAAGCAGATATTTCGACAGGAGAATTTCGATAGAAATTAGGGTGCTTTTTCGATATTACGGCAAAATAAGATAAAAACTTGGTTATTTGAATTTTTTACATACATTTTTAGGTTATGTAAAAATAGTGTAAATACAAAAGTTGTAGATGTTATTGTTACCTACAATTTTGCCATTTAACTTTTTTCCATAAGACTTGCGGTTTTGCCGGAAATAAAAGAATATTCTAAGATAAAGAAAATTCATCCATTATAAAATGTAGTAACATATATGTATCCACCTTTTTTTTAATACATTTTTTTAATTGTAATTGTATTTGTGGTATGTAATAAACAAAAGCTAAATATAATATTTATAAAATAAATTATCTTTTGAAAGAGCTCTATAAAAAAAAACTACCCTTAATACTTCCCAAATTATTCCGGTTTTATTACAAATACCTAAACAATTAATAAAATGCTCATGTAATGCCTGTAAAGCAACAAGTAGGAAAGATATATTTTACTGCTTATCTGAACAAGATTTCCAGGAGTAATCCTCTTAAAAGTTAGGTTTTTATTAGGAAGCTGCCCTAAATAAAGTTTTATTCATTAATATCATTAATGTAATCAAAACGGGTATTTAGTAGTTTTAGTCCCTAATTTAAGACCAAATAACTAACCTGTTTTCTTATATTTTTGGACGACGCTCCTAGGCTTGTTAAAACCTAACATCTAGGTACCGTAGGTGTCTTGTTTTAAAGGCCTAGCTTATACTGCATCACCCATCAAAGGGCGTCACTATTTTAGTATGTGTCAGGTGGCAGTCCTTCTGCCTCTGAAGGTACGACGCGACGGTATGTTTTTTTTTGCCGTGGCTTACCATCGATTTTTTACTCGTACACAAAAACACGATAAGGCGACGCGTCGTGGGCTCAAGCAATCGAATTTTCATTAAGAGTAAAATCGAAATATTTTTTCAATTCTCCATCCGATAGGTTACTTTATTTGTCAATTTTGCAAAAAAAAGGTTTAAAGCCACGTCCAGGCGTTATTTTTGGAGAAAAAACTTGTTTTTTTATAGGGTTTAAATTTCAAAAACTTCTAAAAAATTAAAAACCAAAAAAAAAAAATTTAGACACCGTGTATATAAGGTTTTTACATTTTCGAATTTTACTCCAAAAAGCAGTAGACTATGCAAAAAAATGTTTATTTTTTAAAAATCGTATTTTTCTCACTTTGTCAACGAAAAAAAAATGCTATGCGTCGTGGAGCGAGCAAAAAATTTTTGCAAAGAGCAAAAATTATTACAATTTTTAATTCTTTATCCGACTACATACTTAGTTTTTCGAAAATCGAAAAAAAAAACATTACTCGTTCTCCCGAATCCATCCCGCATATCCTAATTGTGGAATTCCAAATAATATTTTTCACAACTTCTTTATGATGCACCCTGTATACTCAAAAACTACTCTTAATTATGGTGAGGACAGGAAAGAGAACTAACTTTAAGATGAAAAACTGTCCGCCAAATGCTTTAAATTAGGGTGGCGCTGCAGCAGAAACAAAGTAAATAAAAAAAGGGCCAAAAGTAATTAGAATAGGATAGAAAAATGCACAAGAACGGAAAAACTTTTGGTAATTGTCTCGAAAGTTGCCTCCCCCAATTTTGACCAAATTTGGTATACGGGGGTTTTTTGGGGCGCTAATTACGAATCTGAAAAAATATTTTTTCGGCAACGTTTCGTTTTCGAGATATTCATCATCAAAGTTGAAAATCAAACTAACCACATATTCAATATATTCCCCCTTCTTTTTGTACACAATTCTTGATTTTTACACTAAAGTGGCACACGATATTTTATAAACACGTTTTAAAACCTTGTATTTTTATTTATTTTACACCTTTTTTTGAATTAAATTGCTAACTTTCAAGTTCAAAAGCAGCAGCCATATTTGCTAGTGTATACATGGTTGCGGCCACGTTGGGGCGTGTGAAAGTGGATGTTTGCAATTAAATGGGAAAAATGTGTAAATTAAATATAAAAAACAAGTTGTTAAAAGGTGTTTGTAAAATATTGTGTGCCAATGTAGTGTAAAAATCAAGAATTCTGTGCAAAAAGAAGGAGGAATAGTGTAAATAAGGTTAGTTTGATTTTCAACTTTGATGATGAATATCTCGAAAACAAAACGTTGCCGAAAAAAATTCGGCAGATTCGTACTCAGCGCCCCAAAAAACCCCCGTATACCGAATTTGGTTAAAATCGGAGAGGAGGCAACTTTCGAGACAATTACCAAACTTTTGTTTCATTTTATAAATATAAATAATTATTTCATTTTATCATAAAAAATAATTTTTTATCTTTAATTTACATCCACTAGGACAACTTTTTTTGACACAAACTTTGCCCATAATTGTTTAAAAAGTATTTTACAAGTAAACACTTACAATATTTACAAACCCCCACGTTTTTTGACAGCAATTATTCATTTTATGTTATATTTACTTAATTTCCTAACTCGGCAAACTTCAATTTGTCAACAACTGCCCTTTTCATACCATACCCTTTACCTATGCTAGCGCCACTTATGTACTGCTTACAGCTGGACACTTTATTTATTCGTCTCTCATATTTATGAGTTATTTCTCCTTCCCTCTACCCTCCATACTCTCGATAACATAAAATGTCGTTGCGAACAAAACAGGTTCTATAATTTTTTTTGCTATCTGCACTCTCAACGATGGTACCAAAATGACAGCTTTCAAATTTTGACATTTTGTGACATATGGCAAAGAGTAAAAAAAATATTTTTTGATTTTGTATACTGCTATATGTTTCGTCGTTCATGAATTTATTGATTTTTACAACCCAGTAGTGCCACTAGGAAACATTCAACAAACAACCGCTACCCCAACATGTGGGCGATTATTTACTGTCGCGCCCAACGTTGGTTACCCTTGCGTAGCTAATAAAAAGTGGTAATTTAGCGAAGCTAGAAACAAATTTAAAAACTAGTTTAGTGTTTTCGTGTAAAACACCCTAACCATAATTAAAATAAGGGTAATTGTCTTAAAAGTTGCTTTCACTTCGATTTTAACCAAATTTGGTATACGGGGGATTTTTGGGGCGCTGATCACAAATCTGAACAATTTTTTTCGGCAACGTTCGTTCGAGATATTCATCATCAAATTTAAAAATCAAACTAACCTTATTTACACTATTGCTTCTTTTTTGCACAGAATTAATAATTTATACACTAAATTGGCATTTTATAAACTCCTTTATTTTTTTTTTAAAATTTATTTTACACCCTTTTTCCATTTAATTGTAAACCTTCATTTTCAAACGCCGCAACCATGTATACACTAGGAATTTTATCAGCAAACATGGCCGCGGATTTGACATTAGAACTTCACAATTTAATGGAAAAAAGGTAAAATAAATTAAAAAAAAAACATTTTTTTAAGGTGTTTATAAAATATTGTGTGCCAATTTAGTCTAAAAACGATAAATTGTGTGCAAAATTAAGGGGAAATATAGTGAAAATGAGGTTAGTTTGATTTCCAACTTTGATGATGAATATCTCGAAAACGAAACGTTGTCGAGAAAAATTCAGATTCGTGATCAGCGTCCCAAAAAACCCCCGTTTACCAAATTTGGTCAAAATCTGAGTGGAGGCATTTTTCGAGACAATTACCAAAATAAGTAGTAAGTTAATATACCTTATTAAAATAAAATGTTTTTAATCATACCACTTTTTAATTACCAAACTTATCAAAGTAACGAAAAAATATTGTTGCTGTGCAAAAAAAATACCAACCATGTAATCATAATATATTTTTATACGACTTATGGAACTACGGGAGTAATAAACGAAACGTTCACCATTTTGTCAGAAACAAATATAATTTAGAAATTATATGAAATTATTTGGTTGGTGTATTCTGTATGTATGGCTGGTTACGGCTGCAGTACTACCTTTACCGCCAATAACAAATCACCATTTTGATATGATATCGTCACGTTCTGATTGACTGCGAAAATGAACTTTTATTCTAGATACTCATATCATACGAAAAACAAAAAGCTAAAGCAAATTATACCTAATTGTTATACTGAAGCTCCTGCTTTTATTACTTGCAATAAGCTTAATGTCAAGGAATTCTAACTTAGTCCTAACAAAATTTATTTTAATTTATATTTTTCTACTTACCTCATATGCCCTGAACAGTAAATATAATTCCCGAGGCTTGGCATCCATCGGAAGGCCACTCACAAATAAAGTCCGCACCTGTAAATAAAAAAAATCTATGTAATCTAAAAGTCTTAAGTATCCGGAAAATTAAAACGAATGAGCAAAAAATTTAAATACTATCAAAATGGGGCACGAGATTACCCTTTCATATACGAGTATGACATGACCAGAGGGAACAATAAATCATGACGAAGAACACGCCAGTTATCAACTAACAAAATAATTAGCTTTCAATAACACTAAAATCTTGGACTTATTTGTTATTTGTTACACAACGTTTCGGTTAGTGATGTATCTTCAACCGTTTTCAAGTGATAACTTAAAAACTATTCTTAAAAGTTACGACTTACATACTATCCCTAGTTCACCGAAGCTTGACCGACTTTTCACGGTTCAGCAACGGCTGCCAGATATTTGGAATATCGATGCTAGGCTTGCTAAATTCATTTTGGTTGTTTGCAATTATTACAGCTTCTTTAAATTTTCTTTTCTTCCAGTGGGTGTCTTTATGAATAGTTTGTGCTTCCGACCATTGTATGCGATGTTGCTTTGACCAAGCGTGTTCGGCAATTCCTCGATGTTTCACCTCGTTCCGTATGTTTTTTGTGTTCTTTGACTATAACTTCGAGTGCTGTTTTCGTTTCCCCGATGTATACCTCAACACATTCGCAGGGAATTTGGTAGATACAGTCATTATTTGAAACACTGTTGTCTCGTCTTAGTAAGAATGCTTCTTAGAGTAGTTTGTGATTTAAATGCCGTTTTAATATTATACTTATTTACGATTCTGCGGATCTTTTTAAAAGTTCCTTTAATATATGGAATTGTCATAAATATTTGGTCATGTGGAGTCTCGTTTAAGTTAAAGTTTTTTGTCTTATTTTGATATTTTTCGATCGTTTTCTATATCTATTTCTAATTATATTATTTATTTCCTCTTGCAGAGATTCCTTACTGTTACATAAGGTAACTGCACGATTGTATAGAGTACTTATGACCCCCTGTGTAAATATTGTCCAGTGTGGGTAGGTTTTCTGTATACTGAGGTTTCTTAAAACTTTTCATGTGAAATAAGCAAAAGAAGGATTGACATTTCTAAAGACTTCTACATAGCCAGGTGTTCTAGGTGTTCTATTCATAGGTATAGAAGAGGGGTTAACCACAGGATACACGTGCTAAAACTTAAGCCAAGTACCGCCATTTAACCGTGAGAGGTCTAATATTAAAATACAGAAATGGCGGCTATTTTTTATTTTTTGATACTGATACACCTGTTAATGTGGATAATTTTTTTCGCTCGAAAGCCTCCCCGAAGACCTAAGAATTGCACCACAAGGGAAAACTGTACAGATTTATTTACAGCTTTGTCCCTTCATTTACTGGACTATAAGATATCTAGCAAGTAACAAATATTATAGTGAATTTTTTTTGCATCGAATAGGAGTTTTTCTTCTATTAAAATTATTTAATTATAAATTACCTTCAATAAAAATATGCGATGTTTTTAAATACCCCGTAGCTGATTTTCTTGAAATCTCTCAATGGTATTTCTTTTAATAAAAGCCTAATTTAGGCCTAATTTAGTTAAAATTATTATGTCCAGCTACCCCTCAGGGAACACCTCACAAATAATTGTGAAAAAATGTACGCCACTGACTTTTTGCAATTATATATTTTTCATATTAGGCAACTAAAAAAAACTTTTTTGTTTCTTGATATTTTTCCTTTCTTGCTTCGTTTTTGAGAAAAACATAAAAACCAATTCATTGCAAGTCCTTCGACCCGACATTATACGGATAAGAAGTAACAATTTTGATTTTTTAATAATTAGCAATGTGGTAATATTTTAACAACGGTATAAAGACTTGCAAAGAATTGGTTTTAATTATTTTCTCAAAAACGAAGCTAGGAAAAAATACCAGAAGATAAAAAATTGTATTTTTAAATGTTTAATCTAAAAGAAAATATGACAATTGTAAAAAAGTCAGTGAAGTAATTTATTTTCGATAAGGTGTCCCCTGAGACGCCACTGGATTTAACAATTTAAATTTAAATAGGCCCAAAATAGGCCTTTATTACTAGAAATAACACTAACAAATTTCAAGAAAATCGGTTAGATGGTATTTGAGATAATTACAAATTTTCCTTTTTAAAGTTTAACAACCTGTATTTTAGAAACTATGCATTTTTAGACCAATATTTATAAAGACATTTCTTTATATTTTTTTATGAGAAATCACCTTCTAAAATTTGGCCGTGCATTTTTCGAAGGCCCTCTATTGAAATTGTCAACTAAATTTATAATTTATTTACCCAGTAAAAACATATTTATTTGCTGTTAATATATTTAGCCGTTTTATCAAAATAAAATGCAAATTGAACGCTATCATAAAAATTTGGGTACAGTCACATGATATTTTGCAGCAAAACTTAATGCGATAAATATTCAAATGACGGTAATTTTTCAGTGTTTTCGTAGCAATACGATCGCATGTTTTATTTTTAATATGATAATGTTACCTATTTATACCATTTTTGTAAATAAAAATGTATTTTAATTAGAATTATGACGCATAGTAATTAACACAATTAAAAACTTACTTAATTTAATATAAAGTCGTACCAAAAACACTTTTGGGGGTATTCTAGTCTAGAAAGTTGAAAAAACCTATTTTTTCATATTTTGATAGTTTAGATATTTAAGAATATTTCCTTAAAAGGATTTTTTAAAATTCGAATTATTTTAAAAGTTTTAGCTTAAGTTGTTGTTCGGCACAATAAAGCTAGAATCGAAAGTTCTGAGTTTCAAGCTTCAAGTTCTCCAAAAGAAGAAAGAAGTGCTCGTCTTTGGAAGAGAAATTCTGTAAATGTTCAATTTAAGAGAGAAGAAGGCGCGATATATGCAACCGGAATAGCTAATTAAAGAAATGTAAGTAATATGTACTATTCTATCTGTAAGACTACCTGAAACTTAACCTAAAACTTTAAACACGCCTTTTCTGGAAACTTCTTTTTTTAAGCTGGCGTGCATGAAATCTCACGTTCTACTAAACCGATTTATTTGAAATTTTGTGAGAAGCTTCTCTATACATTCCTCTATATCACCAAGCAGATTAAAGTAAAAATTTTGATTTTTACTATTTTTAAAAAATTAGGAACTGCAAATGGCCGCCATTTTGTGAATTTTTATTTAGGAGACAGCGACATCTTCACTAATTAGGAATCCGTTTGACTTTTTGTTTCAGGTGACCAGAAGGGTTGGAATTCTGCACGCCGGAACATCCCCTTTTTTTGGACCCCCACTTTACCAAACGACAACTTTTTGAGTTTTTTATTTTCTTAACTTTTAAAATTTTTAATGTAATCCTGAAATACAAATAAACAAGCAATAAAAAAGTGGGTGGTAAAAAGATTCTTTGTTTTTTTATAGAGTTCGAAAAAACGCTTGAAATTCCTGCCCCGAGACTAGAATACCTCCCTATTTTAGATGAAGTTCTTATTTGACTTGGCAAGTTTTTTACTGATCTGTCTGTATAAATAAATGTTCCTTTTTTATTAATACAAACGGTTTTTTAATTAAAACAGACAGATTAATAAAAAACTTGCCAAGTCAAAAAATAACTTGGTCTAATTTTAGACTTCCGTACTTTAAGAGGCCGAGATTTTTGGATATGAACTTGGCCCCTTATTTTACATAGGTATGGTCTCTTCTCTTTATTATGACTTTAATGAATAAAGTAAATTTCTGCCTGCATTCTAAAATCTAAGACAATTATTACTTACAAACTCATCAGATTGCAAACTTCTAAAATACCTCCTAAATAAACGATATAACCGCCTCTGGAATTTTTCCTTTGCTTTTGGCCTAAAATCTACTTACATACAAAACTTTAAGTTTTTACTGCCTCGGAAAGTGTTTGTCAGTAGTAAAATGGGCGATTTTTAAAATCGAATGTCTCGGAAATCACTTGACATAAACTTTTCAATTTTTCACAAGTAATTTGAATACTTATGTATCTAGACACCAAAATCTCATACCTTTATCTGAAACCATAACAAAGTTATGAAAGGGGGGGAATTTTTTTTTCTTAAAATGGATCCAAAAATAACCTCCTTAAATGAAGGCATGTTATTAAGAAACATGATTTTCATATACCGTTTTTTTTTCTCAAAAAGGATAAAGAGTAATCTCTTTAAATAAAGGCATTTTATTAAGGAACATGACGGTTATATGTATAATTTTTTTTCTCTCAAAATGGACCCAATAATATTATATTAAGAAACATGCTGTTCATGTAAAGTTTTTTTTCTTAAAATGGATCCAAGAATAATCTCCCTAAATAAAAGCATGTTTTTTAGAAACATGATGTTTATCCGAAGTTTTTTTTTTAAATGGACCCAAGAATAATCTACCTAAATATCGGCATGTTATTAAGAAACATGATGTTTATCTAATTTTTTTTTCTCAAAATGGGCCCAAAAATAATCTCCTTAAGTATAAGCATATTATTACGAAACATGATGTTCATTTGAAGTTTTTATTTAATGGACCCAACAATAATCTCCTTAAATATAAGTATGTTATTAAGAAACATGATGTTCATATGAAGTTTTTTTTTTCTCAAAATAAATCCAAAAATAATCTCCTTAAATATAAGCATATTATTAAGAAACATGATGTTCATCTGATTTATTTTTCTTAAAATGGACCCAAGAATAATCTCCTTATATGCATTTTTTATTACTCAAAATAGACCCAAGAATAATCTCCTTAAATATAAGCATGCTATTAAGAAACAAGAGCTTCGTATGATTTTTGTCTTCAAATGGACCCAAGAATAATCTGTCTAAATATAAGCATGTTATTTAGAAACATGATGTTTGCCTAAAGTTTTTTCAAAATGGACCCAAAAATAATCTACCTATATATCGGCATGTTATTAAAAGACATGATGTTCATCTGAATTTTTGTTCTCAAAATGGACCCAAGAATAATCTCCTTTAATATAAGCAGATTATTAAGAAACATGCTGTTCATGTAAAGTTTTTTTTTTAAAATGGATCCAAGAATAATCTCCCTAAATAAAAGCATGTTTTTTAGAAACATGATGTTTATCCGAAGTTTTTTTTTTAAATGGACCCAAGAATAATCTATCTAAATATCGGCATGTTATTAAGAAACATGATGTTTATCTAATTTTTTTTTCTCAAAATGGGCCCAAAAATAATCTCCCTAAGTATAAGCATATTAGTACGAAACATGATGTTTATTTGAAGTTTTTATTTATTGGACCCAACAATCTCCTTAAATATAAGTATGTTATTAAGAAACATGATGTTCATATGAAGTTTTTTTTCTCAAAATAAACCCAAGAATAATCTCCGTAAATATAAGCATTTTATTAAGAAACCTGATGTTTATCTAAAGTTTTTTCTCAAAATGGAGCCAAAAATAATTTACCTAAATGGACCCAAAAATTATCCCTAAAATATAAGCATGTAATTAGGAAACATGATTTTTATCTGAAGTTTTTTTCTCAAAATGAACCCAAAATAATATTCTTAAATATAGACATCTTATTAAGGAATATAATGTTTATTTGAAGTTTTTTTTTCAAAATAGACCCAAGAATAATCTTAACTGTGGATATAATTTGTATCCTTTTAATTTTTTTTTCGGATATTTAAAAAACTACATTTTACCGGGCATTAGTTTTTAATTTCATGAATTAAGTTCGAAACGCAGCCCTCATCTACGGCATGTTTTCTAGACTGTTACATAGTAGGTAGTCATTATATAACAGATAGAACAGATGATATTTAATAGGCGCACATGCTTTTACCGCACGACAGTTCAACGCTTCTTGAACAGGTGCCTTTTAGGTCCGAAGCACCTGTTCTGAGTTAATATTGCTATTTTCCTATTAAGTTAGGCATACCACCTAAACTTCGGTAACAACGTACAGGGTAAACTTAAAGTATGTTTTTGTATTAAAGGGGCTGCCTTATAGAAGACATTGCCTGCTGCAATATACAGGGTGGCGCAAAATTAACGGTATGATTTAAAAACTTTACAACTTTTTTATTTATAATTTAATTTTCTATTTTGTTTTAAAAATTTGTAAAGAAGGCTTGGGGAATTTAAAATAAAGCAATAAACCAGAAAACAAAGCACGAAAATTATTGAATTTTATTTTTCAAACGGAATGTCAGTTATTCTGACGCAGCATGCGTATCGCCGACATTTCAATGTGCAGGTTTGATCCTCAGCGCCAACAATTTCAAAACGCGGGTCCTGGGTGCCCAATTTCGCTGCAAGTAAAGACTACCTTTAGGGTACGTTTTTTGGATCGATGATTCTAAATCACCCCTAAACATTCAAAAAACCGCCTTTTTAGGTGTTGTTTGAATAAAAATCTATAAATATTTCTTTAGGCACCTGGAAAAAACTCTTAGGGAACGTTTTTTGGGCCGCCGATTCCGAGTTTGGGGTCCCAAACCCAAACCCCTAACACCCCAAAGGGCAAAAACCCCTTTTGAGGTTTTTAAAGCCTAAATTAAATTCTACGGTTATTTATTGGGGGGGTAAAACAACCCCCAATCATTCCTAAAATATCGTACAATAAAAAAATGGAAAACAAATTTTTGTAGGTTTTGCCTCCAATTTTTGATAAATAGCCATTTCACGACAAAAAAAATTTCCCTAAGGAATTAAAAGTACCCCTTGCACCCCTTTTGGCGGCTTAGGGAATATCTAGTCCAAATTAAAAGTAAAACAATGAGTTTAAAATGTTTGTTTTGTATTTTTCTTTATTGTACAAAACATTTTCTCACAAAATAGTATCACCAGTATGCACCAGTAATCATTTTAATCTAACTGTTGTAATTTTGATTCGAATTGTATATTTTTTAAAGCCCCCAAAGGGAGTGCGGGGTTACTTAGAATCCCTTAGGGGAGGGAATTTTTTTTTTGGCGTAAAATGACTATTTATCTAAACTTAAGGCGAAAAGCAAAACATTTTTTTGTTTGCATTTTTTTAATTGTACGTTATTTTCGGGGTTATTGGGTTGTTTCACCCTCTATAAATTACCCAAAAATTAAATTTAGCCTTAGGCATCCATAAAAAATACAAATTTTTATCAATAATAAATATTTTCTACAAATTTTTCTTAAGATTATTCTTAAAAAACGCCTAAAAAGGGAGTTTTTTGCCCTTTTATGGGTGACGCTGGGGCTCAAAGGTTTTAAGACCCTCAAATTCGGAATCAGCGACTGAAAAAACGTACCCTGAGAATGTTTTATAGGTGCCTAAAGAGCACTATCATAAATTTTTTATAATATTTTCGTTACAAAAAAAACTAAAAAGGGTGTTTTCTGCTTCATTTAAGGGTGATGCCAGAATTTCCGAGCTGCGGGACCCCAAAATTTGAAATCGGCAATCCAAAAAACGTACCCTAAATGTACTCTTTACCTGCAGCGAAATTAGGCACCCAGGACCCGCGTTAACTAGTGCACCGGTGAAAATATTGAACGGGTACGGAAAAGCCTGGAAGAGAGTCCTGAAACATCAACAAGGAGACGTTCGGCACAACTTTGGTTATTAAAGAGGTTTTTTTAAACAATTTTGGCTACATTGCACATGTTTTTCCATATAATTTAGCTGGTGCAAGAAATAAGGCCGACAGACTCCCAGCAAGGGCATGATTATGCTGTTGCGTTACAGCAAAAAGCTAGAGACTGATTCCAGATTTGACCGCTCCAGACTTTTTCTTTAGGGCTATTTGAAGGAAAGAGTCTAAGTTTATAAGCCACAAACCATCCCTTAACTATGATATGGGATTTACAATGAAATCCACGCCATAACACCTGACATTTTGCGAAAAGTCATGGAAGATGTGTTGGAAAGGGCACAACTTTGTAAAGCAGAGTATGGACAAAATCTGCAAGTTTTTTTTTTACATTTAGGCTTAAATTATTTCCCATTTACAAATAAAAAAAATATTTCGATTTAAGATAAATCGGTTTAATGTCAGTTTAAATATGTAACATAATAAATATAAAGAATATTTATATCGTAAAACTTAATCGCAATTAGCACAAAAAACTAATACATTTTACAAAGAACAGTTTGAAGCTTTAAAATTTGTTTATTTTCGTTTAGGTGATCATGATTACCGACTTTTAAAACCAATGAAATACATTTTTTGATGTTGCAACCATAGTTACTGACCTTTTAAACCAATGTAATACGTTTTTTTTTAATGTATTTTTGTCAAACGAAAATAAACAGATTACAGTATTCTACTTTTTCAATGCATTAAAAAGAAGGTTTACCCTTTGAAAAATTTCTATAAATTTGTTTCTGTTTTTAAGGCTGTTTAAACTTCTGAATTAAAATTACTCATTAAAGTCTTTTATTTTTTA
>JAHBCN010017890.1:0-17714 GCA_019359885.1 Listronotus oregonensis
ATAAAAACCCTTTTTTCATAAAAAGAGAAGAGATAGGTAAGAAACCCTTATAGTTTTTAAAAGGGAATTTGTTCCGCGTCAAAAAGGCCCTAAATACGGGGTTTTTCCATTTCCCAAGGTTTTTTAAATGTGTCCAAAACTTTGAGGAAATTTTTTTTAAACACTCTGTATAATTGGTAAAACTTTGGTGATAGTTCAAACCTTGAGCTAACAATAAATTTAATTACGAGCACCCCTTATATGGGGGTAAAAATTTTAAAGTATGGTCTGTTTTTAAAAATTTTTAAAATTTTTTTAGAAACGGTCAGTTTTGTATAGGAAATATAAAAAAAATCACCTTTATTTGTCTATAGTATAAAAAAATAGAAAAAAATATGATGTGTTCCATAAGAAAAATATAACTTTGATATGTACTTTCTTTTTGGTCCCCCTGTACTTTTCAAAATAATTTTGAAATATGCTCCTCTGACCCACATATGATGTTTAAATTTTTTCCCAACTTGTTTCTTTCTTGTAAAAACCGAGGCGAATGGGGTGGCCACCCTGTATAGATTATGCAGGTGCAGATTCGTTGGTCCTGTTTATAAGCAGATTCCCTTCGTCTTCAGGAGGAAGAGTAACCTCCATTCTATTTGAGTCACTTTAAATTTTGATAACCAGAGAACCTATTGATTCTTCCCCATTATCTCTAGCAATAAAAAAATTTTCAAGCTTTTTAAATTATACTTTTTTTGAAACTTGCGTTATTGACATTTGATAACATTGAAGTGAATCCTATTATTTAACTATTTACATCAGATTTTTATTTAGTATCTTAAATGTATGTTTTACGTCAATTTGACAATTTTCTAATACCAATTTTTTTGAAATTTATGCAAATTATTATTTAAATAATTCCACATTGATTCGTGCAGAATAAAATTTATGAACAATACAGATCGCAATTTTTTTTATTGAAAAGATAGTGTTTTTGAGGCTCTTATACTTTTACTATACGGAATGATACACTAAAAACAATCAAGCGCATATATTTAACCTGCAAATAAAGTATACAGCAGGCTCGTCAGAATTTACTTATTTTTTTTGAAAATGGTTCCCAGGTTTTGCAAACGAGCAGTTAGTCGTACGGGATTGGCTGAAAATAGTAACGTCGAGCAAAAATGTGTGGGCTTAGGAGTAGCGACGCAGCGGGACGGACTCATAAAACGTGCAGGAAAATTGTTCCAGAATCATTCAAGGAATACGGATAATTATTTTCAAATTTTGTGGATACATTTTCGGACCTCTAGAAAATGGCTAAATTTTGAGACTTGTTCATAAATTCTGAAAAATTTTACCCATATTCTGAATAACCTGAATAGTTTTTGTGCAAAAAATGTTGTTCTGTAAAAGTGACCATTTTCGACATAACGGTTATTTGTCAATAAATAAAATTGACCAATATTTTACCAAAAAATGTTCAGCTTTGGAAAAAAATATTTTATTAGAAAGTCTTTGGGTTCTTTACCTTAATAAATGCTAAAGATTATTTCTGCCAAAATCTAGAAAAAAGTTATATTTTTTCATAAGTCTTAAAATTCACCTCATATTCAGGCATTTTTTTTGGGCTTCTCAAGAGGAAAATTTTTGAAAAAAAAATGTATTTAATCTTGATCATTTTTGCGCCTAAAATTTTTTTTTATAAAAACAAGGTTTGAAAACAAATTTCCGAAAAATAAAAACCTCAATCAAAAATGCAAAAAAATCAATAGGCAAATTCGAGACGAAACATTTAAGAAAAAATGACTTAAACGATTGGAATCCATTAAGCAAAGTCACATTTTTTTTAAAATACCTTGTATTACTTATTTATTGTGTTTTTTTTCTAATTAAAAATCCTTTTTATATTAGTTCGCAATATTTTACTGTTGTGCCTCAAGAGACCTAAAAGAAATGAATATTCTCGACGAGAGAACGGTGTTCTCCTGCCTTGACTCGAGCTCTTCGACCAAAAAAAAAATCGGTCTCCATCTAGATAAACGAGACGAGAAACAAGAATATCTAGTCTCGGCGCATCAGTATTTTTGCCGTATCTTGGTAAATTTTTTTTACGACCTAATTCTGAATGTTTAAAAATGTGGTATTACTCCTAATTAAATTTAATAAACTAATATTTAAACAGAGTGGTCAGTTGTTATGGAAATATATTTTTTTTGCAATTAAAGCTTCTGGGCTTGGTAAATAATAATATGCTTTCGTACTTAACTAAAGTAATCTGTATTTTTTAAGTAAAAAATATCGTCATGTATAAAATTTATTTATAGCCAGGACATTTTCGGACAATTTATTTTTAAAACTTGTTTTTAATTTTTGTTCAATGACGAACTGACAACGGTATGGCTATTTTTAGAATCAATTCTGTTGTTCTTCACCTACATTGTTTTTGTATTACAATACGTTACTTTATGCAACCAGACCAGATAATTGAGATAATAAAAGTAAATACCTCGAAGATGTAAAAGTGAATTCTAAATCAGTTCTAAGGATGGATGCTACAAGGAGAATAAGGGAATCATAGTCTGTTCCAATGCACAGTATAAAAGGGGGCACCTTACCGGGTTTGTATTAATCTAGGACACCGTAGTGCGCTAGGCCAAGTTCGCCCACCACACGAATGGTGTATTTTATACGAAATGTTTTTCTGACTTTCCTCCTATAATAACTTCGGTCTCCTTCCACGTAAGGGTATGAAATTTGGAATGTTAATTGACATAAGTATTCTAATTACCGGTGAAAAAATTTAAAATGTCAATTGATGTTTGAAATATTCGATTTTAAAAATCGTCGATTTTTACTACTGACTGACTGAGTCTGACTGTTGGGGCGTGAGCGTCAGAACGGTATCGAAATCATCGATACCATTCTAACGCGTCACGCCACGTCACGTCAGAGAAATCTAAACCAACCTGGACGGACTCATCAAAATTATAAGCCATTCCCGAGAAAGAAGGCATTTGAAATTTAGTATATAAGTTGGTTTTAGGACACAAGTAAAGAAAAATTCAGAAAACTGCACATTTTCACTCAAAAAGCCCTGAAACAGGGCCGTAATATCGTATTTTTGGGTATTGTAGAATTTTGCGATCTGACTAAACCTGACTTTCTAAAGCCATAATTATCTTATAATTTAAAATGCTGGGATACTTTATTCCTAAACAAAGAATATTATCACATTTACCTATTAGACTCAAAACCGGGCGCGATTTGAGGAACATTAAAATGAGCAATTTTCGTACTTCCTATTCTGTTTAATGGTTAGTTTTGAGGAGCAAGGTGTGCTGAAAACACAACGGGTACTCTCGCCGATTTTTCCATTTTACAATTTATGAGCTTTTGATAAATCTAGGGTATTTGGCAATGTTGGAACACAAGTTAAAAAAATCTCACTAAACTTTGTGCTTTGTTAACCAGCTTTCGTTTTAATCCGTTATATATGTTATGTACTCTTCTTGCTTTTACCAAATTGATGCTGAGTACCTAGGCTGGCCGAAGAGGCCCAACCTTGTTCCAGACCTGGTTTGACTATTTACTTTCCGCGGCAATGGCCAAAAACGTTGCGCGCGGCGGCCGCTGTCTCTAGATACGCACCATTAAAGATACCATCAAGCCAAAAGCAGCCTTAAATGATGACACCTAAAACATAAAAAATACAAACTATATTTTTAATAAAAATGGGATGTACTTAGTACTGCTAACTATAATTTTCCTGTAAAAATAAAAGGATAAAAATTTTATATAGGGTACTTATAGTTTAATAATATGGCATGCATATTGTTTTAAAAATATTTTTATGTGGGAAATTTTATTGTGGTTCTGCTGGCTTATACATAACAAGGTAAAGTCTTTAAAAAATATAGGACAAAAAAATCTGATACAATACGTTTAAATGGCCTAAATGGACATGGCTATTTTTAATTGTTAAAGGAGAATATCAAGTAATTTGCCTCTTAAACTTGAACTATACTAAAGTGCTTTAAATAATGCCAATTAAAGATGTTATTAAATTGTTCACATTAAGTAGTAGTTCATTAAAATATTGCACAATTGTCTGGGTATATTTTATTATTCCAAAAAAGAGCCGAAATTATGATATATGTAAACAGAAAAAATTATTCCGATTTACCAAAAATCTGTTATGGGGATCCGGATATTTCTGAGAAAACGGGAAAAATGAGGCGTTTCTTTTAGCCTAAGTACTAAGAATAGTTATAAATGTGTCGTACATTAATTGATTTTTTATACAATCATTTTCTGTAGGCAGGAGAAAAATTGCTGTCCAAATTAGTAACTTCAAATCAAATTAGGCATTTCAGTAAACACTGCTTCCAGTTTTGTAATATTTTATTATACATTTTTGTTAATTGTGATTTTATTTTTGTAATATGTGCAAAAATAAAATTAAAAAACTGATATTACATAGTCTTTAAAGCTCATTAAAATTATTAAAAACAATTTTTGAAATATTTCCTTAAAGGTGTTGGACAATGTTATGGCTTACAATAACACTAAAATCTTGAACTTAGTTGTCTTTACTTGTTAATTAATACAAACGTTTCCTTGCAAATGTATTCTGCAACCGTTTTTAAGTGATACCTTAAAACTATTCTTAAAAGCTACGACTTATATACCATCCATTGTTTACCTAACCGAAATCGATTTTTTACGGGTCAGCAACGGCTGCCAGATATTCGGAATGTCGGTACTAGGCTTTGTTAAATACTTTTGGTCGTTTAAAATTATTCAGCTTGTTTATATTTTCTTTTCTTCCGGTGGGTTTCTTTATGAATAATTTTTACTTCCGACCATTGATTGAATGCACTATTGTTTTGACCATGCGTGTTCGACATCGCCTGACTTTGAGGTTTCACTTGTTCCTACCTTTTTTTGTGTTTTTCACTCTAATTTCAAGTAGTCTTTTTGTTTTTTCAATGTATACCTCACCACACTTACAGGAAATTTAGTAGATACAGTCATTATTGACACTTCTTGTCAAGTCTTGTCTTAGTAAGAATACTTCTTAGAGTGGTTTGAGATTTTAATGCGGTTTTAATATTATACTTGTTCGCAATTCTGCGGATATTTTTCGAATTTCTTTTAATATACCTAATTGTCCAAAATTTTAAGTCTTGTTCAAGTTATAGTTTTTTGTTTTATTTTGATATTTGTTGACAGCTTCCTCAACCAGTCCCTCACTGTAGCCGTTCTGCTTAAGATACCTAGGTATATTTGCTATTTTTTTGCAGGGATTCCTTTCTGTTACATAAGGTCACTGCACGTTTATATAAAGTACGTATGACCCCATGTTTCGTTCCGTTTAGTGATTAGAATTCTGGTGTATATATTGTCCAGTGTGGGTAGGTTTTCTGTATAGCAAGATTTGTAGATGTCCATTATTTCGTTTAACTAGAACATCGAAAAAGGTAGAGCCACATTTTGCTCCACCTTGATTGTGAATTGGGTAAAAGGTCGGAGGTACTTCAGATGTTTTAAGAAATCTTCGAGTTTTTTGTTATAACCTGTTAATGGCATTAAAGTATCCTTAACATAGCTTTGTCAGACTTTTGGTTTGATTAGTGCAGTTTTTATTGCGTGTTTGTCAGACTGTTGTATAAATATTTGCTACCACTCGAGAAAGCTATAAGCAATATACACAAGGACAATATACCCTTAAGTTCTAGAATTGCATGCACGACTTCAATGGCTAAACAGCTTTAGACCTGGTTAAACCATTAAACAAAAGATAGCGACTTACCACTATCTTTTGTTAAAAACTCTAGTCATTTTGTTGAGATTCTTAAAAATGCAGAAATAGTACAGGACGAGACTTTTGTAAGTTTTGATGTAAAAAGTTTGTATACAAATGTACCAGTAAAAGGATCGTTAAACATTATTCAGTCCAAGCTTAAAGATGACACACTAGTAGAACGCACCACCCAGCCGCTGAATGGAGTGATGGAATTGTTGGACCTGTGCCTCCATAGTTTCTACCTTCATGTGAAGATATTATATGGAATGGTTTGAGAAATATGCAATTAAAACTGTACTAATCAAACCCAAAGTTTGACTAAGATATGTTGACGAAAAACTTGAAGGTTTCTTAAATCATCTAAATTGCTTCCTACCTTGTATTAAATTAACAATGGAAAAGGAGCGAAATTCGGCTTTGTCTTTTATCGACGTTCCGGTTCTAGTCAAAAGAAATAATGGACTTATACAAACCTCGGTATACAGAAAACCTACCCACACTGGACAATATTTTCACCAAAGTTCTAATCACTCCAACGGACAAAACAAGTGGTCATACTTACTCTAGATAAACGCGCAGTGACCTTATGTAACAGTAAGGAAAACATATATAATATAACTAGGGATCTTAAGCAGAAGGCTACAGTGAGGGACTGATTAAAGAGACAATCGACACATATCAAAATAAGACAAAGAAATCCAACTTAAACAAGAGTCAACAAGACCAATATTTATGACAATTCCGTATATTAAAAAAGATTCGCAGACTTGCAAACGGCGCGGCGTTTAAATTCCAACCCACTCTAGGAAGTATTCTTACTAAGACGAGATCTGACATTTTTTTAAATAAAGACTGTATCCACCAAATTCCTTGTAAATGTGATGAAACAAAAATACCACTTGAAATTAGGGTTAGAGTACACAAAAGACGTACGGAACGAGGTAACACCTCAAAGTCAGGGTTTGCCGAACACGCGTTGTGGAAACAACACCGCATAGAATAGTCGATAGCAAAAATTATTCATTAGGAAACCCACAGGAGGAAAAAAAATTACAAAAGTTGTAATAGTTTTAAACAACCAAAAGTATTAAACAAGCCTAGAACCGACATTCAAAATATCTGGCAGCCGTTGCTGACCCGTGAATAATCGGTCAAGCTTAAGTGAACAACGGATAGTATATAAGTCGTAGCTTTTAAAAAAGTATCACTTAGAAACGGTTGGAGATTCATTACTAAACGAAACGTTGTGTATCAATTGACATGTAAGTACAATGGTACTCCAAGATGTTAGTGAAATTGAAATTTTGAAATACCTTGAAAATAGGCAAGAAAGAAAGGGTAGTAAAATAAGAACCAAAGACCGGTTTATTTACTTTCATATTTTTTTAGTAAATCACGAAAGGGATTATTTTTTATTTATTATGGTGATGTTTATTTTTTATTTAATATGGTGATTTAGAAAGGGAAATCAAAAATTAAGGGGAAAATACTCATTGGGCTGCAAAATGCCTGGTAATGCTTACAATAAAAGATTAAATATGCCAAAATCGTAATCAAAAATATATGTTTCTCCGCTTTGAAAACTGTCCAATTGCAATGTAGTTAGGTACAGCAGAAAACTTAAAATATTTTTTTGCTAAAATAAAAGATTTTTTTATTAGGCCGATTTTAATACAGTGATGAGAATGGTAACAAAAAATAACAGATTGCAAGAAATTAAAGATTTAGATTTTTAAATTTATCACCGCCCATTTAATTTCAATCGACAATAAATCAAAATTCGTATTTAGCAGTTTACAAAAATATAAACTTTACCAAGTAGTTTCTTTTATTCCTCATAATGGCCTAAAATAATCATAGAAAACGGATCAATTACTGGGGTTTTGTATATCGAATCGATAAAATGTATGATTTATTTGAACGGGTGTCAATAAAGGTTAGACTTGTAGATACGCCTAATAAAGTCAATAAAGGGATTTTTATCGAGGTTTTCGTATAACTCATTTAAGTCAAATAAATTCCACTGGTAATTGCGTATGGTTAGCTTACTAATATTAAATTTCTTTTCCAGCCTGTCTAAGTTTTCGCTCTGTGATCTCTTTGTGACTACTTTTATGCGTTGTAATAGTAGGTTGTGTGTACAAAATTTTAGTCTATAACTTGTTTGAGAAAAAAAAACCTAATTTATTAGTTAGTAAAGAGGTTCTAAGATTTTTTTGAGTTTTCTAAGAAAGTCGCATGTATTTCACCATGTATTCTTTATTATCTCCAAAAATTTGGACCAATTTATTACAGAACGGGTGCAATTTTTAAATAAAAAATTGAACTGCTTCCACAAGCCGTTATGGTGGGCGATTTGGCATGCTTTTAATCAAAAGGCTTATCGATTTAAATGACATATTTTGCTTACCAGTTAATTTTTGCAAATTTATTTTTTAAACCTTTGCAATTGTTTAACGTTACTTATAAGGTTGGAGGATATTGTTTTTTTATTTATTAACATAAAACTGTTTTATTAAAAAAGAGGAGTCGCCTTTCAATGTAAATCACAGTAAAAGTAATGAACTGATGGTGCTTTAGTGGCCACTTTTTAATTAAAAGGGTTAGTTCTGCGACTAAGTTGCTCATTTATGTGGATCATACGATTTTTTTGTTTTAATATTTTTTTGGTACATTTATATTAAGCTTTCATTTTACAAGTAAATTCTTCTTCTTAAGGTGCCATACTCTATGCAGAGTGTAGGCGCCCTCTCGCACATATCTGTGTTGCGTACCAACTTACACAGATATGAGGGACCACCGGCTTAACGTGCCTTCCGAAGCACATGTGAGAGGACTTACTAGGCAGAAATACTACACAGTGGTTTGCCATTGCCTTCTGTGAGGTGACGAGCTATGAAAAAGTCCAATGGACAATGCGGGAATCGAACCCGGGTCTTTACGGCTGAGAGGCTGGTACGCTGCCACTACACCAGCTCGCCAAAATTAGTATAATTAAATATACTTTATAATAAAATTTAAACGTATTTTAAAATGTTATTTATAAATTTATTTTTAAAAAGACAAAAAATAATCACACACATTAAAAGAAAAAATTAAATACCAACATTCTCTCGCCACTAATCCGAGCATTCTTAAAGTTGACCTATACCTTTGACCAAGTCACTTCGTTATAAATACATTGTACATATTTCGTTTGATTATGCGTTTTTCTGAAAATAGTCTTGAAAGTCGAATTGGAAAACAATTTTAAAAATTCTCTTGAAGTTTTTATTCTGAGTTACTTGTTTTCTTTTAAGTTTTGTTGTAAAGTTTTTTAAAACGACGAGAAGTACCTGCCTTTAAATATAGTCGAGGAAACGTAGCACAAAAATAGGCCTTACGAGGGATTTTTTGTGCAGTAAGGTGGATTTGAATGCGGTTTTTTGCATTCGATTCGTATGAACGTCTACAAACTTTGTGAACAAATTTAATCAATGGGAGTAGGGAGAATAGGCCGGTTCAACGCCCTCCGTCCCCCGGGGGAGCTTATCATCTTAAAATCTCTGACGTAATTAAATATTTAGGGATCTTGTGTGACGCGTTATTTAGGGCGTGGCCAATACTATCTGTCAAATGTCACCTGTCAAATGTCATCTGTCACCTGTCATATGTCAAAAACCACGTGACTTGAAAATGGCCGTTACGCGTAGGATACTTGTGCTAAGACCTAATATTGATTTGCGCAAACGGAAAATTTTAGGTTATGTCGTTCGGGCGCTATCGACTAAAATCGTTATTTGACCCTGATGATGAGTCTAAGAGCAGGTTTAAATTTTTTAAAATTAGTGTAACGTCGTACCTATCGAATAGCGAAAACCGCATGACGCCATCTTTAACCATAAAGGCACTACAGCTGTTTAAAAATCGTCGAAATTCATCAATTAGCATTAGGACGGTAACCCTATAGTAAATTGATCATTGCAGTCTTTGCGCTTTAACATCAGGCTTACATGGGACTAACATGGTTATTTAGCGTCCTACACAGGTACTAAAATAATGGCCTTCGCTGTCAAATGTCACCTGTCATATTTCGCGAACCACGTGACTTAGAACCTGCATACGTGGATGAGACATAATTAAGGGTCCTACGCATGCGTTAAAATAATGGCGTCTGTAAAATGTCACTTGTCAAACGTCAAATGTCAAACCTAACATGTGGGGGCCCCCCACGCTTAAGCACCAGGCTTGGGGCTTAGGCGCGGGGTGAAGAGTCTTATATTCAGCTCGTATAATTTAAACCATAATTTTGGAATAATAAAACACATTGTATATATTAAATTAATTTATTTAGGCTAAATGTAGCCTATTTTTGATTCACCCTGTATATGTGGTTTAAATAAATTAATTTAATATATACAATGTGTTTTATTATATATATATATATATATATATATATATATATATATATATATATATATATATATATATATATATATATATATATATATATATATATATATATATATATATATATAATTTATTATAATACGGTTAAATCGTAAGGAAAATACAGGTAATACTAATTTTGGCCCATTCATATAAAACACTCTGTATCATAAATGGTAAAACATTAAAGAATATTTTAATAGTGTGTTGGACTTATGTACACTTCCTCACGAATTACCCTGCGTAGCAATTAAAAATCATCAAGATTTAATTATTTTATAAAAGCTATTGTAAAAATGTTATCTTATTTAACGGTTCATAGGTGATTAGTGACATATTTAAGAAAATTATTTTACCAGAAAATTAAACCCTTTAAAACGTACTTTGAAATATTTGTATTACTAACAATAGGTCGACAAATCTGAAACATTATGTTTAGCTCGTGTACTGTTCTTTATTGCCAAATACAACTATTTACTAATTGTCAAAACCCTATCAATTTTGTTAGGCTTTTATTTTTGAAAGTCTACCTAGTTTGCGATCTAATAATTGTACAGGCCACATTACATGTCTACCTTGTAAATTTTGTTTTGGTTACATAAAATATTTTAAATATGTTTTTAAGTTTATTTTTGATTCTACCTGTAATAATCCATTTGGCTTGGGGATCAAGATCAATATCCAGGTCTTTATCTTCTCGAAGAAATTCACTTGGTGGATGTGTTCCCAACTCCTGATAGAGCGATATGTAATTATAATCCTTAATAATAGGTTCTAGTAATTCTCCAAAAAGCTTATGTATATATTTGCTACTAACATTACATAAAATTACAATACTACGTTCTACTAACTATACTTAACCTAAAATTACAAAGATGTATCTATATACCAAACCTATGAAATAGGATATTTAATTACAAACTCAACAGATATTTTAGTATGTGATTTAAGTTTATCTCCTAAAAACGTAATTTTATCATCAAATTTTAACTCTTGCTGCAGTAAATCGCTTGGTACTTTATATTCTTTTTTGTTAATAAAAGTTTTTACAGGTGAGTCAATGTTAACATATTCAATTATTCCAATCTTAATAGGAAACATATAATAGTCAAATTTTAAACCATTTATAAAAAGATACTTTGATGCACCCTTTTCACAAGTCAACATTATATTCATGTAACCATACAAAGTCTTTTCAGGCATATCTTTCAAATCATTTTCTCTTTTAAGCTTTTTTGCTAGATGATAGGGATGTGTTAAATTACGTCCGAATTTGTCGAGAGTCATCGTGCTAATGATACTGCATCACTATGTCTAATCAGTTTATTCAATGATAATAGCTTCTCTTAACTCTTCAAGAATACTTATAATCTCGTTTTCATGAGAGTTATTACCAACTACCTTACTTGCCATTAACAATTTTAATCTATCCACAAGCTCATTTGGATCATCCCAGTAAACGTAGTCAATTTTATTATTGGAAAATGTTTTGTAATCAGGTAAGAAACCAGACTGACTATCGATTGGTAAGCCATAACCCTGAGGCTGTTGTGCACGTGTAATTCGTAATTGCTTATCACGTTCTCTCTGCTTTCTTGCATTTTCCTCTTTTATACGTTCAAGTTATGGTTTAATTGTTAGCATATATTTGACACCTCTGTTTCCTACATGTTGTTCCTTTTCATTAAAATTTCTCTTGCTAGCATTTGTTAGCAAAATAATTTTTGCAAAGGTTCGCTCATCCAGTGCGGTTAATTTGTTTTTTAATGGATTGGTCTTAAATAAAAGTTCATATAGTCCGGGAGTTCCAGTAAATTTTTCTCCTTTAATATAAATATCCGGTCCGTTAAATTCAAGCCGAGAATCACCAAAAGTTAGATGATCGGTGGCTAAATCATGTTTTAAATATGTGCGATCGTACTCGTTTTCCGTATCAGTTATAAATCCTTTCACATATTCTCTCGGTAGCGGATCATACTGATCTAGATATTCCCTAAAGGATTCTTCCGTAATACTATCCATTTGAACAGGGTTATATTGAGGATCGACTCTGAACTCGTCGTCAAAGTAACTTTCTTCAGGGTTATGTTCATACATAGTTCTGTTTAAATCAGCTTCCTCGCCATCGTTCATATCCTGAGTCATTGGCGAACTATCTTCTCGTGTCTCAACATTAATTGAATTATCGTTATATTCTTCCTCTTCTTGAGCAGCTAGCTCGTCATGTTTTTGAACAGGGCCAGTAAAATTAAGTGGAAATCGTGGTTTTTTATTACTGTCGAAGAAAATTGTTCACTTTGTCGTCTTTTTACAGACTTGGGTGTAAATGGTGTAGATTGTTTACCATACTGCATCGACTCGGATATTAGTTTTGCCAAAGGTCTATACGTATTCTCCAATGTAACAGCATTTTCATAACGGCCAGCTTTAAGAGAATCATATAGTCTTTTTACATTGCGCGAATGTTCGTCAAGAAGTTGAAGAATGTTTGGATCTGCTTGCAAACTCCGCTTCTTTTCTGGTCGCTGATCACTCGAGTTCTGATATTCTTCAAATTGCACCTCGGCTTGCTCACCCAATTCCCTCTTTAAATCCAAATATTTTTTACGAATACTATTGGAAGCTTCAATTATTCTACGTTTAACATCCTTATCAAGCTTGTTTAAATCCATGGCTACAGAACCCTTCTTTTAAATTATTAAGGTACAAGTGTTAATAATTTCTTCCCAGCAACAGTCCCTCTTCCCCTTATCCCCAAATAACGGCACTGTATTTTCAAATAACGGCACCGTTTTTACAATAACGGCACTGTATTTTCAAATAACGAGCACCTGTTTTTCAAAATAACGTGCACTGTATTTTCAAATAACGGCACTGTATTTTCAAATAACGGCACTGTTCAAAAGCGTTTTCAAATAACGGCCTGTTTTTCAAATAACGGACTGTATTTTCAAATAACGGCCTGTATTTTTAATAACGGCACTGTATTTTCAAATAACGGCGCTGTTTTTCTAATAATGATACCGTTTTTCAAATAACTGTATTTTTATTAACCAAGGATCCCTTTTTGCTCAAGTAGCCTTCTAGATGCGTGTTATCGTAATGACTGGTTGATGTACAATGACTACAGAGTATAGAGAAGCTGATATTATTAGTTAATATTCTTATATAACAGTTAGTATTACTAAAGAGTTTGTACTGTGCAGACATGCAGAAGTTTAAAAAGAAATCAAACAAGAAGATCACTGCTCGAAGAGGCAAAGGTATTCCTTTTATGACTGCTTTTCATAAAGCGAGGATGCACTGTATGCTGAAAACCAGGACCTCACATCAGCTGCTGAAGTAGCTTTAAAAGCATTTCTGGTGTGGAAAAGTTATCCTACAGGCATTGTCCCTCCCAAATCGAGGTTTCTACCATTTTTAGTACCACTTTTTGCCGGTTTAAGCGCAATTGGCGCTCTTAGCGGAGGAACTGCGGGGATAATAAATGCAGTGAACAATGCTAGGAATGCTGCAGCCAAGTTGAAGGAGTCTCAGCGACATAACGAAACAATGGAATCCATAGCTCTTGGGAAAACTGGAAACGGTTTATATTTAGGGCCTTACAAGGGTGGTCTAGGTCTATATTTGAAGCCTTATAAATACATATAAATACAGAATATATCTTCAGTCTTAACTGAGCCATCATGCATACCTTTAGTTTGAGTGGTAACAGTTCAATTTTAAAAGCTAATTATACTCCCCTCTTGATCTGAGAGATGAAACTAGCCAGTATGAACTTGGTCTGATTAGTTTAGAAACTTTTAATGCTATTCCCAATATTGATAAAACCAATAATAAATTTTATGTTGGTGATATTACTTTGGAAATCCCCACTGGATCGTACGAAATAACTGCAATAAATGATTATCTACAGCAAGCAATTCGTGACAAAAATGAAAGCAACAAGAAATTTAATTGTACCCTAAGTCTAAAGGGCAATGTAAATACGCTCAAGTGTGAGCTTGAATGTTCTCATACAGTTGACTTTACTAAGAAAAATTCTATTGGAAAGTTGTTAGGATTTCATAATATTTTGCTACAGCCCAATATTAAACATGTATCTCAAACCCCTGTAAATATTTTAAAAATTAATGTGATTAAAATCGAGTGTAATATTGTTACAGGGGCTTATCACAATAATAAGCTTGTTCATACAATACATGAATTTTCACCATCAGTACCGGCTGGTTTTAAAATAATAGAAATTCCTCGAAATGTGATTTATATGCCGGTATCTACAAGAGTTATAGACAACATTGTATTGAAACTGATCGATCAAGACGGGGAATTGGTTGACTTTAGAGGAGAAATTATTACTGTAAGAATGCATTTAAGAAAATCTATATAGGCAAACGTTTTGTGTCGGGTTTATCAGTATATTACAAACTGCTGCACAGAGCAGACGTAGTATGGTTATTAAATATAACTCCAAGAAAATTGCTGATTTTGAACAATTGTTAAAAACTAAAAAGAGCCTAACAGCAGAAAATAAAAAGTTTCTTGAATCTCTAGGCCTAATTGTAAAGAATTCTCAAAATGAGTATTTTAAATGTGACGGACCCTCTAAACTTTGATAACTCTATTACAAAAATTGAGAGACATAGTCATTTGCCGTACACTAACTCTTTTAAAAATAATGACGAAATTCGAATACCGGTACAGCAAACCGATATATACACTCTACCTTGGGCGAGCCATATTTATCTAGAAGGAAGACTTTTAAAAGGAGTTGATGCATCAGTTTCAAACACAGCGAAACTTGTAAACAACTTTTTCGGTCACCTCTTTGAAGAAATTCGTCTTGAAATTGGTGGAAAGGTTATTGACTCGATTAGATATCCTGGAATAGCAGCAACCATGAAAGGATATATTTCTTACAATGCTAACGAATTAAATAAATATAAAAATGCTGGTTGGAGTATTGATGATGAATTTACTTGCGATAACGTTGACCCGACCACTGGAAGTTTTAATGTTTGTGTGCCGCTAAGAACCCTACTAGGATTTGCTGAAGACTTTCAAAAAATACTCATAAATGTTAAGCACGAATTGGTGTTAGTAAGAAGCCCTTCTGACATTAATGCTATTATTAATACGGCTGATGCAGAAAATGTAGTAGTTACTATTGATAAGATTGTTTGGAGGCTACCACATATTACAGTATCTGATGTTGAACGGATAGAGCTTTTAAAACTTATTGAAAATGGAACCGAATTGGATATCGGTTTTAGAAGCTGGGAACTCACAGAACATCCATCAGTTCCAACTGGAAAACAACTTACCTGGAATATAAAGACTTCGGTGCAGGTGGAAAGACCCAGATGGATAATTTTAGGTTTTCAAACAGCCCGAAAGGATAAATTCAACAAAAACAGTAGCTTATTTGATCATTGTAATGTATCAAATGTAAAGCTTTATTTAAATTCGGAATTTTATCCGTATGATAATTTAAATTTGGAGATTTCAAGAGGACTAATAGCTACTCTTTATGAAATGTATTCCGAATTTCAAGAGAGCTACTACGAGAAAGAAAACGAACCACTTTTTACTCCCAAAAACTTTAAAAAGTATGCGCCTCTAATTGTAATTGATTGTTCAAGACAGAATGAAATATTAAATTCTGGTATTATTGATGTAAGACTAGAGATTGAAACAAAAGAAAACTTTCCCGCTAACACCAGTGCCTACTGTTTAATTATTCATGATAAACTTGTTAGATATTCACCATTAATAGGATCTGTAAGAAAGATTTAATAAATATATTTTTCCTTACATAGAGATAATTGTAATTTTAGGTTAAGTATAGTTAGTAGAACGTAGTATTGTAATTTTATGTAATGTTAGTAGCAAATTAAATGTAGCCTATTTTTGATTCACCCTGTATATGTGGTTTAAATAAATTAATTTAATATATACAATGTGTTTTATTATTTACTATTCAAAAATTGTAAGATTAAATAATAAAAAGACTCTTCACCCCTAGCCCCAAGTCCCCAGGCCTGGTGCTTAAGCGTGGGGCCCCACATGTTAGGTTTGACATTTGACGTTTGACAAGTGACATTTTACAGACGCCATTATTTTAACGCATGCGTAGGACCCTTAATTATGTCTCATCCACGTAGCAGGTTCTAAGTCACGTGGTTCGCGAAATATGACAGGTGACAGGTGACATTTGACAGCTGACAGGCGCCATTATTTTAGTACCTGTGTAGGACGCTAAAATAACCATGTTAGTCCCACATGTAAGCCTGATGTTAAAGCGCAAAGACTGCAATGATCAATTTACTATAGGGTTACCGTCCTAATCGCTAATTGATGAATTTCGACGATTTTTAAACAGCTGTAGCGCCTTTATGGTTAAAGATGGCGTCATGCGGTTTTCGCTATTCGATAGGTACGACGTTACACTAATTTTAAAAAATTTAAACCGCGCGTCTTAGACTCATCATCAGGGTAAATAACGATTTTAGTCGATAGCGCCCGAACGGCATAACCTAAAATTTTCGAGTTTGCGCAAATCAATATTAGGTCTTAGCACAAGTATCCTACGCGTAACGGCCATTTTCCAAGTCACGTGGTTTTTGACATATGACAGGTGACAGATGACATTTGACAGGTGACATTTGACAGATAGTATTGGCCACGCCCTAAATAACGCGTCACACAAGATTCCTAAATATTTAATTACGTCAGAGATTTTAAGATGATAAGCTCCCCCGGGGGACGGAGGGCGTTGAACCGGCCTATTCTCCCTACTAATGGGAAATGAAACCTGCCTTTGTACAATAGAAAAATTTATTTTCGGAAATGCATTCAAAAGGTGCAATTACAAAAAATTTATAACTACGGAAATAATGATGAAAAAATTTGCCCGAATTTGTTACTCGGGGTTTTTGAGGTCGCTGAACACGAATATGAAATTATCAAGGGCTTGGAGTACCCGGTCGCGCTTAGGATGGCGTAAAAGTCGTCTTCTGAAGTTTTACGACAATTTCCCCTAATATCAGCAATTTGTTACTGGGGTTGAGATCGCTGAACACGAATATGAAATTATCAAGGGCCTACGGAGTACCTGGTGCCGCTAAGAATGGTGTAAACGTCGTCTTCTGAGTTTACACAAATTTCTAATAAGCCCAACTTACTCGAGGTTTCTGTTGTGCTAAACAGAATATGGCATTGAAAGGGTCTGCGGAGACCTGTAACGCAACAGAATGGTAAACGTCGTCTTCTGGGAAATTTTTCGACAAATCCTTCAATATCACCCAACTTTGTTACTTGGGGGTATCGAGGCGCTGAACGCGAATATGATTTGACAAGAGCCTGCGGAGTACCAGTGCGGGTAAGGGTGGGGTTTTGGGCCAAAAAATTTTTTTTTTGGGGGGTTATCGAAGAATAGAAGAAAACAGTAAAATTAATGAAGAAATTTTTTTAATATGTGGTATTTAAAAATTTGAAAAAA
>JAHBCN010017891.1:0-17706 GCA_019359885.1 Listronotus oregonensis
GTATACAGGGTAGGAAAAAAATTGATAACTGCTTAAGGTAAGTACCCTTTTTTAAAAAATATAACAAAATGTTAGGGGGAAAAGTTGTTTAGAATTTAAAGCTATCCCAAATACCAAGTCAGGCCCCCTCTATTCAAATTTTTATTTTTTTTTAAATTTTTGAATTTCCCTGTATAATGCATGTTTATATTTTCTAATTTTATTTTTTTTTAAAAAGAACCCAAAACAACTTACTTTTAAATTACTGTTCTTAAATTAAAACATTTTTAATATTAAACTGAATTTATTTTTTGCCATTCCCAACTTCAAGTTTTTGCAAGGTTTTTTAATAGAATTTTAAAAACCCCCCTAAATATATTTTTAAGCAAGGTATTTGGGTATAACTTTAAATTCTAAACAATTTTCCCCTAAATATTTTGTTATATTTTAAAAAAAATTATTTACTTTAAGCAGTTTTCAATTTTTTGACCTCCCTGTATACCTTTCCTTTTTAAAACTAACTACTGCTAATACAGTTTGAGACCATGCACCAACTTTTATGAAGAATAAAATTTTCTGACAAATTGAAAAAAAAAGTTTCCCTTTTTGCATACTTAATGGACCACACTGATATATATATATATATATATATATATATATATATATATATATATATATATATATATATATATATATATATATATAATATATTATTATATATATATATATATATATATATATATTATATATATATTATATATAAAATATTATTTTTAATAATAAATATATATGTATATTTATATATATATATTTTTAATATATATATATATATATATATATATATATATATATATATATATATATATATAAATTTTTTTTTTCTCAAAGGGTGTCCAACAAGGAGAACCTCTTGGCCCCTTTTTTTAGTTTAGCAATTCATCGATTTTTTTTTCTTTCAAAATAAATCTTTGGATTAATACTACCTTGTGAAAAAAAATTGGAATTGGAATCTTAATCCGTCATAATATGAAAATTTCTATGTTACATCCTGAATTGGATGACAATTTTCCGGATAAGGACAACGTGACCGAGCAAACATTTTGGTAAATGGCTTGAAAATCCTTTCTGGACATAAGGAAATCAGAGTTTTAATCCCATTCTGGACCCGGTCAGGTCAAGAGTAATCTGGGCAATTATCGTTGCCTTCCTATTTGATAGAGATCGTACGAATAGATTATTAAGATGGAATAAGGCTGAGATATCAGTGAGATTTATAAAAGTTAATCTAGGTTTTTGTTATCTGTAGATTTTTAAAAGGTTTTTAGAGACGTTGAAAAAGGCAGAGAAACCTGTGCAATTGTCGCACATACGATTACGTAAGCTTAAAAAATTATGGTTTTTGTAAAATAAAATGTTCCAGGGCAGTTTATTTGGACCATTTCCATGGCCTAACGAAATAATTTTACCAACTATTAAATTTTTGTTTTGGGGGAAAATACAGCAAAAGGTATAAAAACTTATTTTAAAATACTGTTCTGTTATGTATTTAAGTATATTTTACTATTTAAAAAAATATAATTTGTTTGCAAAAAATAAAGGTTTGCTAGAAAAACAATGTCGGCGCGTCGCTCGTGAAGGGACATGCAAACAGCAAACGTTATGTGAGAAGTATTTTTTTATTTTGTGTTTCGTCGGTTTAAAGGTAAAAGTCACCAAGTAACAATTTTTGGTTTAGAGAATAAAAATAATAGAATACAAAAATTAGGATGTAAAAAAATAAAAAAAACAACAATATTAAGTTTAATATGTCACTATAGTAGACCGCAAAACGTTAAAAAAGTCGCTTCCTTTTTGACTTTTTTAAGGTATAACCAGATGCGACCTTTAAAGAACGATAGCTTAGATCCTTGGGCATCTGAAATGGCCAATGACGACATTTTCTAGAAGGTCAGAGTTTTTTATAGCGGAAAATGTCATAAATCTGTCATAATTAATGTTTCTTACTTTAGCACACATACCTCGCAATATCTTCGTCACTACTTAAGATAATTGAGAATTTTTTTTTGAATGATGGATAAAATGTAAGCAAAGATGACTGTAACAATTAATTATTTAAAAGAGGCTGTGTTTTTTTGTAAACCCAAGACAAACTTGAACATTTACTTTTCTACATCACTTTTTAGAGTAATCGAAAAACTTTTTTGTTTTAAGGAATTTTGCCATACTATCTACCTATGAAATGAAGCTAATATGGCAACGAAGTTTTTGAAAAAAACCGCAGTATTCTAGGATAAATAACTTTGAAGTTATCGTATCTAAATTTCAACAATTTTCCGTTCGCCATACGCTGCGCCGCGTCGCCTCGCGTCTCGCTAAACCGCCCGCTTTATTTCATTATCATTTTCAATGAAAACGAAAAGCCGTCAACCTCTTGTTCCTCTTTGACAAGATGCAAACAGAAAACTGGATTTAGTATTCGGAAAACTTGTCTTATTTTCAATAAATCAGGACAAAAAGGAAATATAGTTTTAACATCGGTACAGACTGGTAAGTACTCTAAAATAATTATTGTAAGTTATTGGAAGTATCCGCACCGTTTTCTTTTATAAGGACTGGTGAAATACGTATTTAAAAATTAAGGCAGCTCCAAAACAGACATGATATAGAAATAATTTTTAAATTAGCAGGATACGAAGATCTTTTGCCTACGACGCTAAATATCATAAAAACTGTTATTGTCGGTACATAAGCACTCGAAATATCACAGCTTGTCGAAATAAATTAGATGCTTCCACAACTCTAGAAACATTAAGAGACCGTAGCAGTCAAGATGGTAGTACTTCATCAGAATCAAAAAGAATTAGGATAGATTAGAATCAGGATTTTTGAATCATTTTCAAATTTGAATCATCATCAAAAATCAAAATGTTGGTATCTAAGTTTCAGAGTTTTTTAATTGAATATTTATCTTTAATTTTTTTGTTCGCTCTACTGTTATTTTAAGTAATTAAGCTAATAAACCACGTTATTTGAAAAAATCTTAACGTTTTTGAGTTTCTGTAAAAACATTTCTTCTAAAAATTGCTTATAATATGATAAATACCTAAAAATATTTCAGTGAAAATTATAATCAGTCAAATAAAAAGGAAAATATTCTATTTATCTTTTAATTATTCAGTAAAACATTAAAATGAAATATTCGCTATTTTGTATCAAAGCCCCTCTCACATGCATAAATAAAATAATGAAATAAAGTGGGCGGTTTAGGAGACGCGATGCGACGCGGCGTAGCGTATGGTGAACGGAAAATTGTTTAAATTTGGGTAACGATAACTTCAAAATTATTTATCTTAAAATACTGCGGATTTTTTAAAAAACTTTGTTGCTATATTAGCTTTATTTCATACGCAGATAGTATGACAAAATTCCTTAAAACAAAAAAGTTTCTCGATTACTCTAAAAAGTGATGTAGAAAAGTAAATGTTCAAGTTTGTCTTGGGTTTACTAGAAAAAGCCTCTTTTAAATAATTAATTGTTACAGTCATCTTCGCTTACATTTTATCCATCATTCATCATCATCATTCAAAAAAAATCTCAACTATCTTAAGTGACGGAGATATCGCAAGGTATGTGTGAAAAAGTAAGAAACAATAATTATGACAGATTTATGACATTTTCCGTTATAAAAAAAGTCTGACCTACTAGAAAATGTCGTCATTGGCCATTTCAGATTGCCATGGACCTAAGCTATAATTCTGTAAAGGTCTCATCTAGTTATACTCAAAAAAAGTCACATTTTTACGGTTTTTGCGGTCCACTACTAGAGAAGTTTAGTAGTTATAAAAATGGGCAAATGAAAATTCGGCCGATAATAAGAATTAAAATCCTACCATAAAAATATGACCCAAAAAGGTATGTAAACTCGGCCTGTCGTTAAAAAACGGGCCGTAAATTTGATTAAAAAACTGGGCCGTTTATAAAAATGTAACAACATTTAGGGTAATAAAATTTATTCAGGAACACTGAAGATCAGCAAGACATTATGATACTTATATTTATTATTATTTGGGAAAAAATAAAAAGCTGCTTTTCTAACCAGAAATAACCATGACCGACCAGAACCTAAGAACCTGACAAAATTTAACCACCGGTCGAGTTTAATAGAATATTTACCGGCCCAGTTTTCATAGGGCAAAAAGATAAATATGCTAAATTGGTCGAGTTGATAATCACCGATAAAAATACCTAATAAGTTTTTTTTATATGATAAAACATTTACAGAAACTATTAAGTAGTTTAATATACAGGTTGATTCATAAGGAAATGTCAGTACTTCAGGTACGTAGTCAGGGTCCGAAAATAAACATAAATGTATATACATTTATGTTCAAATATGGGTCCGCAAGGGCTTCGTTTCCGAAATACAGAGTGTTAAAGTTTTTACTTAATTTTTCAATTTTTCTTAATAAAATCTATGATAATGTAAATATTGGAGTAAAAATTGGTATCCGGAGGTTTTTTGGTATTACGAATTCGAACCTAATCTTAGTACGGCTCTTACTTGTAGGGGGTGCCACCTACACGTCTTTTTACTATTTTGAACACACACTTTTTGATGCGGCCCTGTATTACATTTTTAAGTAAATTAAATAATAAGAGTTATTAACAAAATTTTTATAATTATTGTTATGGTAGAAGTTATAAATTTTTTAAAGGTGTAATTATATGTTCTCCGGTTTTTTTTTAATACGTTGTTAGAATTTTGTTAACTTCTATGTAGGGATTATTTTGACAAATTCAAAATCCCTAAGTTCTAGTCGGTCATGGTTAGTTTTGGTTAGCAAAGTGAATGCACAACTTTCATACATGACAGATATCGACAAAGTTAATTACGATGAGGCCATAAAGTCTGGAAAAGTACCTTTTTCAGGTAAACGAAGCACATGAGTAAAAAAACGCTCGGACACGTGGATTTAGTTTTTAGGTTTAAATTTTATTTAAAGAAAAGAATTTATACAGGGTGTTTCAAAAACAGCAGGGCCGGTATCGACTTCATTTTTTAAATGGCACCACCTGCATATTTTGACATTTTTGGATGTTACGGACAATTCTAGACACATTTCATGTACATTGTCCTATGCCTATCTTCAACTGTTTTCGAGTAATCAGGGTTTGAAAAGTAACATTTTTTGGCACATTAATTGCTTGCATAATTAAATCGGTCCGACACGTCGATTTTTCTACCTTACCTTTGGTACCTTAATTGATTGATTGATAAATTAATCATTTTGACTGTTGTTTTAGTGAACACTGTGTCAATTTGTGATATAGTGTATGAGAACTAATCTTATTTTTTTTTTTTTAATAAGCTATGAAATATATTAACATATTAAATCTTATTCGTTATTACATGTAAATAAATAAGATATATAATCTTATAAATACCAAATAACAATATTCTAAAATTAAATAAATAACTTAATCTATATTTAAACATTATAAACTTCATCAAGTCCTAGGTCTTCCTGGATTGTTCCTAGGACCGATGCTGCATTACCCGTTGCACAGCTAAACCAATTCTTTGGATGATGAAACTTTGAGATTTTTTGCATTGTATTTTTTGCAAATTTCATTAATAAAACCCTTAGCCTCATCACCCAAAGTACCAAAAGTTTCAACAGCAAAAGGAATGAAGATAAAGCGTTCTTCAAGCTCTTTATATTTCAGATGTTTTTTATTCTCGGCAATACGAGCAGCCGCAACTACAAAATTAAGTTTTGTCCAGATAGGATTTTGCAAGTGTATGGCTGCAAGTAGCGTCCCAAAGTAATTGTTTTCCATATTTCCAGGGGAAATTAAGGTCATTCCATCTACCCGTTTTCCATCGCTTCTGCAAACTCCAAGAGGCTCTAATACAGAAGGATTTTCAGCTAAAATCAGAGCTCTTTTGATAATGTCATTTATCTGACTGTGTCTAGATATGCTTTCAATACGAGAAAGAATCGAAATCCTTATGATTTTTGACTGGGGAGATCGCCAAAGACATTTGGGTGAAGTCTGTGAAATTTTTAATAACGCCCATCTAGATCGGGAGCCAGCTATTACAGAATCTACAGTCAGCAAAATTGTTAAAAAATTCCGTGAACATGGTTGTGTAAAAGACCTTCCTAGAACAGGTAGGCCAAAACTAGATGACAATGTAAAATTAGATGTTTTACTTAATTATAACGAAAATCCACATTTACCTACAAGTCAAGTATCATTAAATTTAGACATCAGTAAATCATCGGTAAAAAATATTCTGAAACATGCAAAGTATCATCCATACAAAATAAGATTAATACATGAATTAAACGAAGACGACTATGACCGCCGAGTTTTGCGAAAATATGCAAGAGCGGTGCAACGAGGATCCATTTTTTTGTAGAAATATTTTATTTTCCGATGAAGCTACGTTTTTTCTTAATGGTAGTGTCAATCGACAAAACTGTAGGTATTGGTCAAAAGAGAATACTCATTGGGCTCAAGTGACTCACACGCAGTATCCGGAAAAATTAATATTTGGGCTGGAATATTTTAAGACAGGATTATAGGCCCGTATTTTTTCAACGAAAACTTGACCGGCGAAATTTATCTAGATTTTTTGCAACTGGAGTTAATTCCTGCTTTGGCTCAACTGTATCCAGGTAATGAACCCGATTTACCCACTCCGACTATGTGGTTTCAACAAGACGGCGCACCTCCTTACTACGCTGTACCTGTCAATGAAATATTTCCTAACAGATGGATAGGACGTCGCGGCCCTGTCGAGTGGCCGGCCAGATCTCCGGATTTGACTCCCTAGATTATTTTCTATTGGGATATTTAAAAAGAAAAGTTTATTTCAATAGGCCTCCCAATATCGATCCCTTTAAAAATCGTATAGGGAGATGAAATTTGACAAATCCCAATTTCTTTTATTCGTAATGTGCAACAAGAGTTCATCGATCGGTTAGGATACTGCCAAGAAGTGAACGGGAAACAGTTTCAGCATTTGTTACGTTAAAGTATGCCCCTTAATTGTTGTTTACAAAGTGAAATAAATTATTTTTAATTGAATTTTCGTTTTTCTAAAATTATGGCATGAACAGTTGAAGATAGGCATAGGACAATGTACATGAAATATGTCTAGAATTATCCGTAACATCCAAAAAAATAGCTCTAAAAAATGAGTCACGGCCCTGTGTGAACAATCTCTTAAAAAAAATGAAGTCGATACTCAGGCTCCTGAACTGTTTTGGCTAGACACAATTGAAACTGTTCACGATATAAAAATCTTTCGTTAGATGCAAATGTTATTTACGAGTTAGCAACCTTAATTCTCCAATCCGTAAAATTTTCACCTCTCATATAAAGTTCAAGTACTTTCTTTATTTATCTAATTAAGCTTAATACCTTTCTTAAAAATACCTTCAGAAAAAAAAAATCTTAAGCTGTGGCCAAACATATATTCGCATTAAACAAAAATACAAAATAAGTGGCTTTTAAAGTGTTTATTATCGTGAAAAATAAACGTAGCCTTTCTTGTAAATTCTCAAAACTAGGGCGAACGTATTGTATTTTTTCCGCTAGAAATCCGTTAACTTTTTAACATAAACATGAAGAAGGTTAAAAGGAAATTAACCCCCGGGCACAAAAGAATATTGTTATCGCGTCCTGTTATTACGCCTGGGAAATTTACATGATAAGCCTTATGGAAAATTCTTTGATAGTGGCTAGGGAACCGACAACAATTACTGTTTTATTAAATTAAAATTTGTATTTAATAATACTAAAAATCTTGGTTTTTCATTGTCTTTATTTGTTACTTCATATACAATGATTTGTAACTAAAAACTTTTCTTAAAAGCTACAACTTATACAGGGTGTCCCAAAAGTAATGGGACACAGAGCAACAGCAGATTCCTTAGGTCGAAATAATGCAATTTACGTAAACTTGCCTTATCCGAAAGTTGATAATAACAAAGATACAGGGTGTTAAACTTTTAATTTTGCTTTCGTTTTTTCTTAATAATTCTTTAACCAAATGACCTAGCGGTACAAAATTTGGAATCTGGGGATTTTTGAGGCGAGAAACTTAAATTTGTCCACGCTTTTGATGTTGCTACTAGAGGGCGCCAGCTACGGCCTACCTCGCCTGTTTTAGATGTCGTAACTTTTTTTAAGCTTAGAATATTGACCTGCTTATTAAAAAATAAGTTATTATAAATCTATCTGCATCAAAAATGTATACTTTATTTAAGTCTTAGGAGCAGCCGTTCTCAAGATAAACGCACTTTAAAGGATCTTGCAATTTTTTTATGCAAATAAATGTTGGCCAATTGTTTTTAAAATTTGCATAGTGATAGTTCTTAACACGCTGATCAAAGGTCTTTCAGGGCACAAAACCTGAAAATGCCTCTAACCCCCCCAAAATCATCCTCAACGGTCACTGGGGATTTGGGGACGTTGGCCTTTTAGTAAAAAAATGTAAAAAGCTATATTTAAGTATAAAAATATCTTACTAAATAGATATGCCTTTTGTTAAGCACTTGTTTATTGGTTTTTGAAAAAAACTAAAAACTTTTTTATGCAATATTCCTCTATTTTTTTTAAACGGTGTTGGAAAATTTACTTATGTCTATTCCGTCCCGAAAACGTTTCGTTGTCCATGGATAGCTCCACAACAAAAACATTTGTCCTTAGAAAGCTAAGTGTCGAAATAACTAAACTTATCGACATGCATTATTCGTTGATTTTCCAAAATGTATTGTTTTAACAAAAATATCAATAAATAGTTTTTGTATTATAAATAGATATACTTTTCATAATCATTGTATTCAAAGTAGTAGTCTTTCATGTCGGTTCTCTATTCATGACTAGCTACACAAAGTTAAATATAAAAAGCCAAACATTATAGGACACTTTTCCCCATCAAATAGCCAATTAATTTTCGTAAAACTAATCTAGACCAAATCCTGAACAGCGGCATGAAAACGAAACAAAAAAAGGGTATAAGGATATTACGTTCCTGTCGGACTAATCTGCCCTAGTTGGTTTCATATAACTGGGTTTGTTCAAAAACAGCTTTTAATCTTTTAAGCTCCCTAGGCAGCATTCAAACATTTTCGGTAATAAGTTTGTTTTGTTTGTAAAGTTTTAACTTAAGCGTACCTGTATTGATTTTTTAGGTATTAGCCCTTGGCCGGCAATTTTTTAATTTTTGTTTTTTATTTCTATGACGTCTATTTTATCCCCTCATTTCGTTAACGCTGTTCAAGCACCGAACATTGCAGATAGACGTTTTACGTTTTTGGGCTTACTAGTTTCTTACCCCAATAATATCAAAATTTTTTAAACATACTAAAATATTGGACTTTCATTGTCATGATTTCTTAAAGTTTCTCGCCAATAGCGTGACGCGGCCTGCGACGCGATGCGACGCGATGCGACGCGATGCGACGCGATGCGACGCGATGCGACGCGATGCGACGCGATGCGACGCGATGCGACGCGATGCGACGCGATGCGACGCGATGCGACGCGATGCGACGCGATGCGACGCGATGCGACGCATGCGACGCGATGCGACGCGATCGACGCGATGCGATGGACGCGGCGCGTAGGACGCGACGCGAAGCGAGGTACGCGATGCGACGCGATTTGACGCGACGCGATGCAATGCGACGCGACACGACAGTATTGTCCGCCCACTTATTTCCAGATTTAAGAAAAGATGCAAGAAAATTTTTCAAATACTTTTGTCGTATGTCGAAAGAAAAGTTTTTTGAACTTCTCAGTTTAATACAGACGTCTATAGAACACCAAAAAAAGTTGCTTTCACATACCTTGAAATCAGAATCCACTAACCAACTTTTTTATTTAGATTAATTAAAAACAAAAAAATAAAATAATAATTAAATACAAATGTCACAAAAATAACAACAGATGAGCAAATGCAGTGATAACAGAACAGAGCAACATGTGAGATTCTTCACGATGATACCCGAAAAAGGCCACGCGACATTGTCGCTTGCTTGCTCTCCCGACTTGTCTCGAGCTGTCGCGTCGCGTCGCGTCGCATAGCCTAGATGGGCGGGCTTCAGTTTAAATACATATAAAGTATTCCTGATGCATTTAATCGCGTCGCACCGCGTCGAGCCGCGTCGCGGTTATGGGCGACAACCTTAATAATACACAAAGTTTCGGTTAGCGATGTATCTCCAACCGTTTTTAAGTGATAACTAACAACCATTCTTCAAAGCTAAAACTTATATACTATCCGTTTTCTACCGAAGCTTGATGGATTTTCACGGTTCAGCAAATTTTGCCCAAATTTACAATGGAGAGGAAGCAAGTTCAAAGCAAAGCTCTATCTTTCTTTGACGTTCTAGTTAAACAAGATAATGGACATATACAAACCTTAGTATACAGAAAGCCTACCTACACCGGACAATATTTACACCAGAATTTTAATCACTCTGACGGACCGAAACAAGGGGTCATACGCACTCTATATAACCGTGCAGTGACCTTATGTAACAGAGAACCCTGCAAGATGAAATAAGTAATATTACTAGGGATCTTAAGCACAACTGTTACAGTAAGAGAGCGGTTAAGGAAACAATCACAAACAATATCAAAATAAGACAAAAACTCTTAACTTGAACAAGGACCAAATATATATGACAATTCCCTATATTAAAGAAACATCCAAAAAGATCCGCAGAATTGCGAGTAAGTACCCGTATAATATTAAAACAGCATTTAAACCCCTAACCACTTTAAGAAGTATTCTTACTAAAAAGAGATCGGACAATAATGTTTCAAATAATGGATGTATCTACCAAATCCCCTGTGAATGTGGTGAGATATACATATACATACCTTTGGCCCAGTAGTTTTTAACAACAATAATATCAAAATTTTTGGTCAGGCTGTTGCCAGAAGAAGAAAAAATTCCTATTTTGTTGTATAAAATGTATAACTAAAGTACGAATGCACTACGCTAAAAAGTATCACACTTATCCAAAAATAGTCGCGAAAAAAGTCTGCGAATGCTCATCCCTTACAAATGAGCGGCCAAGTTCTGCAGAACAGTCGTTTAATCTAGTCGGCGTTACTTTTGAGAATAACCTCAACTGGCACAAACACATTTCATCCATAGCTTCAGCAGCTTCAAAAAAGATTGGATTCCTCTTTCGAGCCAGAAATTATTTCTCTTCTTCCAATCTGTACAATCTGTATGTATCCCAAATCAGACCCTCTTTGGAATATTGTTCTCATGTCTGGGGAATGGCGTCTCCTACAACACTTAGCGTTCTGGACTCCATTCAAAAGAGCTGTTCGTCTTATTAATGATCCAATGCTCACAGAGAGGCTTCCTCTTCTTGCCCATCGTCGAGCTGTAGGGGATCTGTCGCTCTTCTATAGGTATTTTCACGGCTTCTGCTCAGAGGAATTGGCCAGTATTATTCCTTCTCTGGCAGCTCCCAACAGAGCAACACGTAGTGCAACTTTTATGCATCCTTTTACAGTTCAGTTGAGAGGCCCCGAACTTCCGCTTTCTTCGTTCCTTTATTCCTAGAGTGTCAAGACTATGGAACCTGCTGCCCGCAGAAGTTTTCCTTCTCCTCCCAATATCCAAAAATTTAAGTCCCGTGTGAACAAACTCCCTCTCACCACACTGAAGACACCCACGTACGTTAGTACTTAGGCATCAGCCTTCGTGGACTGTCCCAAGATTAAAAAAAAAAATAAATTTTAAAAAGTAAATTTAAATTAATATTTAGCCGTTCAGTTATTATCTCCTAAAATTCCAAACGTCAATTCAAGATATCTTCATTTAATTACTATACAAGATTATTTTATAACAATGAAATATATGCCGTTTTAAATTTTTTCTGACACTAAAATGCCTTATACCAGAAACTGTTTCCAACTGTCTCGTACTTAAAGTAGGATCAATATTGACGTGGCCTAAAACAGCTATTTCTATTGCTTTATTTCACACTATTCGATTGGCAACCACATGTTTCCGGTAGGCCACTGATCCCATTTCTCAAAACTTATCCACCAGCTTAAGAATGAACTTTTTGTTCACATGCTTATGTGAGTTTAGTTCGCTAAATAATTAGGCTGCAAAATTAGCGCATTATTTGATAATACAATTTGGATACTGAAACTCTTTCTGCAGTAAAACAAATAGTAGCGTCAGTAAATACACAACAACAACAACAACACATTTTGCTTTTTTTAATTTTGTTTTTCTATATAATTTAAAATCAAAATCCTTTTGGAGAAGCAAACAAATATTTATATATGAAACTTAGTTGTGGCTGTGTGCACGTAAGAATTTAGGGAATGAGGAGACTTTGTATTTCGTGCAAATTTGATTTAAAAATCCTAGCAAAGCGCTTTCGGTAAAACCATCATCAGTGCTATCTACAAGCAAGAAATGAACTTTAAAAGTATATTGAAAAACTGTTAGAATATTTTAAAAGGGAAATTGTCAAAAAACTGTATTTTAATGAATTCTTTAAATTTTAAATTTATTTTACGTAAAATTAAACATTAAATATAGTAAATCAAGATAAAGTGATGAATTTAGTAGACTTAGTATGGAAAAGGAATAAGCAAAAGAAAAGTTCAAAACTTACTCGTCGTCAAGCAGGAGCCGTAGCAATTTGAGCCAACAAAACATGTAGAGGGCTTTCGTAAAATATCACATTATTACATAAATTAAAATTAAAGTCAAACAACATTAATATTAGTTACATTTCCCTTATTAAAGAGTGAATTTTTAAAAAACTATACCATTTTGTGAAAAGACGAACATGTGATTATGTTAGGTTAAGAAACCAGTTGTACTGACGTATAAAAAAGGATAGACAACCATTTTCAAGGGTATAGAAAAGGATGTACTACTCCGAGGTTATTTGGAGTGTGGTTGTTGTTAGGAACTGTAAATTTATTATGTTTAAAGGCTGTGTTAGAGAAATGAAATTAAAATACAATTTTAAATTATGATTATTTGTTTTAACTTTAATATAATTAAGAAAAACTTTACTCCTGAATAGGAGTAACTTTACTCCATTCCAGACGTTCCTACAAAACAGGATGCGGTTCAGCATGTGGCTGCCATTGCTCACCGGCATTGTTTGCAGTGGAAGTGACTGCGATAACCACCCATCACTTAAAGAAGATGAAATCTCCAATACGCAAAATATAAAAAAAATAAATTTCCCTTTTTCTGTATATGTTAATAAAGCAGAAAATTTTAACATTTAATAAAATATTTCAAAATTCTGATTAATAACTCTTTATGGAATTTTATTTATTTAAATTTTATTATATTTTCCTAAATACCTAATAAAGAATATGTTTCTTAGAGTTATTTAAATCCTTAACAAATATAAAAATTTTAAATTTTGTTTTGTCACTGTTATATAAAAAATATCTTATAACCAATAATTACAGTCCGGAAATGGAGTAAAATTTCTGCTCTTAGAAATTGAAGTTCACAATATCTTGGAAGCTATGAAAAATACCAAAAATTATTATAAAACTATTTTTGTGGGAAATTTATTTTTTGTTAAAATAAGATTTTGTGTAAAGAATGACAAAAATTATTATTTAAAAGTTTCAGTGATTTTGAAGAAAAAATCCATTTAAATTTTATAAATATTGTTTAAACAATATAAATATTTGTTTGTTTCCTCCAGAACTTTTCTGATTTTGAATAATACAGAAAATCAAAATTATTTTGCTTTTCTTAAGGACTTCTAACTTAAAATGCTGCATTGACGCTACTAAAACTACCTTATGCAAAGAAAAAGAAACCGAGAACTTAATTTTAAACTCGTAGATCGATGCAGTACGAAAAATAGTATTTTCCATACCTCTGAAGTTAATAAATTTACGAAAATTTAATATTAAGTAAGAGCAGACCTGTCGCAATTATTTTAGAAAGTAATTCAATAACAATAACCTATTACTCTTTTAAATAGTAGTAAATTACGATTACCAATTACCAGCAAGTTTGCTAAAAGTAATTTTATTATCAATTAAAAGTAAAAGTAGCTAAATATTGTAGCAATTACTCTTTTTAAATTACCACATAAAGTACGACAAGTTTATCTATAGCTACAAAAAGAATGCGAGCAAAATTTTGTGGTATAACAATGTTGTCAAATACATAAAATTTTAATTTAATAATCTACCAAGTAAACCCTAAAATTAAATTTACTCATTTACAATAAATAGTAATAGTTACATATTTGTTGCATATAAGAAACTATATATTTTATTATAATTTCAGTAATATTAAAACGTTCTTTTTAACCTATTTATTTTGAAATTTAAATGTAAAACAAAACATTTTTATTAAAGTACTTCTAACCGAAAAATAAGGCAACAACTGCTGTTGTCGAAATACGCTCTTTTGATAGGTTGAGATGCGTCCGGTGACGCTAACAAGAATAAATAACCGCTTGCTCATTGCTGCGCGATGTTTGATGTAAAAGTCAGTTGCGTAGTGATACCAGGGGCAAGAGTTATTGTGTTTTATAAATAAGTGTTCGTTGTGTCGTGTTTTAGGGTGTTATTTTAAAACTTTGAACTTTATAAGTGACAATACTGATATTGACAATGAATGAATATACACGAGGTAAAACCCTTCATAGTCAAACCCGTGAAGTGATTGCCAATGTTTATAGGGTATGTCAAGAGGAATCACAAAACAATGCATTAAAATTGCCACTAAAGCAAATGCTAGAAAGGATTGCAATGTATACGGGAGTAAGCGTGGGTGCTGTGAAAAAAATTCACAAAGAAGATCTTGAACGGAAAAAAAACAACCCGGATCAGTTGCTGTCATCTCCTGGCAAAAAAGGGCCCGTCTTTCTGCGGTCGAAAAAATCGAAGATTTCGAATTTGGCATTGTTAGGAGAACCATAGAAAAGTTTTATTTGGAACTAAAAGTGGTTCCATCCTTAAAAAATTGTTGCAAAAGCTAAGAAGCGACATCAACTTTCCATTTTCCCGTGAAACTTTGAGGTGCATGTTAAAAACAAATGGATTTTATTGGCGAAAATGTCAAAATAAGCGTAAAATATTAGCGGAAAGGCCTAATATATTGCACTGGCGATACAAATATATTCATGCCATGAAAAAATATAGGGAAGAAGGTCGACATATAATTTACATTGACGAAACCTGGGTGGACAACGACTTAACGGTAAAAAATTGCTGGCAAAGTGCAGATGTTTTTGGTGTAATAAAAACATTAGTTCTACTGGTAAGTAGGTATACATATTCTATAAGTCCGTTATTTATTCAAAGTTTGTTCTATTCCCACCGAGATAAAAGATTTTAGAAGGAATTGCCATTCGACTAGTTTGCAAATTGTGACAAAAATATTGTTTTAGGCAGATTTATCATAGTCCATGCTGGATCAAAAAACGGTTTCGTGAAAAATGCTCAGTTAGTTTTTAAAGCTGGCCAATGCTCCGGTGACTACCATGGACAGATGAATAGGGAAAATTTCACCAAGTGGCTCACTGAAAAATTACTTCCCAATATTCCCGAAAACAGCGTAGTCGTCCTAGATAATGCACCCTATCATTCTGTCCAGGAAGATAGAGTTCCCACTAAATCTTCTTTAAAAAGGATATGGTTGCTTGGCTTTCTAAGAAAGGTAGTTTATAATTTCGGTTACCGTCCTTATTACTAGCCTTATACAAGTATATATCTTCGGCTGAATGCAACAACTGGGTAACTCAAAATTTGGTGATTTTGAGTTATCTACATTTTTTCAAAAGATAATTATTTTTTATATAAAGTTAGAGCCCGTAGATCAAAAATTAAGTTATTTTTTTAAAATGTGTTTTTCTTAGACAAGTTGCAATGTATCACTAATAATATTTTGTTGATTTTCTCAAAATGACCAAAACAAAGTTACCCAGTTGTTGCATTCAGCCGACGATATAGTAGGTACTACTAATATTTGTAGGGATAAATCATGATTCGGCATCTAGGAAGTTTGAATTGTTTGAACTTATCCAGGGTCAGAAACCTCCCAGTAATGAAAAAAATTATGTGGTGGACAACATTATCAGGCAATACGGTCACACTCCTTTAAGAACACCCCCTTATATGTGTGAATTAAACCCTATTGAGATGGCTTGGGCTCAAATTAAGCAATTCATTAGAGATCGCAATACATCAGGGGACTTTAGCATCTCTAAATTAAGGGAGCTTTTGGATGAAGCAATTGCCTCAGTGACAGCAGTCGATTGGGAAAAGTTTTGCCGACATGTCATCGACATAGAAAATAGGTTTTGGGAAAGTGATTATATGATGGAGGACATTGAACCCATTATAATACAGGTTGGGACTGATACCGATGACAGTGATACGGATAGTAATAGTGAAAGTGAAGAGGTTGAAGATGATGAATAAAGTAAGTAATGATTTTTTGGTATTTTTTTATTTTGTTGCAAAACTATAATTCATGTCTCTTTGATATTAATAGGACCTAAGCTGAAAAATCATTATTAATCAATTAATCATGAAGCTATTTTCTCCATGCTGAAATGAAAAATGGCATATTGTAAAAAGTAATTTTGGCAACTTTCATATAAATAGTTACCTACTTAAAACATAAAATTGAACTATTAAAGAATTTAGGTACTATTTTTATCACATTATTTAACATAATAGCACGCCCATGATTAGACCATGTTTTAAAAGATAGTGCTTCCCCTTACCGATGCGTCGCAGACACAGACTCGTCTGTATATCTGTATATTAAACACAAGACACTAAACAAATAAAATATTTATACTAATATGCATCACACGAGCACGTCACACTATTCAAACTGCTTTCTCCAAAAGTTCCAACTCTAAAATAAAAAAAAAAAATTTATCCCACCCTAAACATTAACAGATTTTTCTACAAAAAAAGTATAAAAACGGTGGCGGTAAGCATCAATCGAAAATACGAAATCGGCGCGAAGGCGGCGTTCGCCGGATTCAAAGCGGCCCGCCGTGTTCCATATGCTCTTTCTGGCTGCAGTTTTTCCATAAGAAAAAGTAATTGCATTTTTTGTAGTTATTTAATTATTTATTAAATAATTAAATTAATTTTCAAGTAATTCAATTACTTATTATTTATTTTAATTAATAATCCTAAAACAATTGCCTTTTCCGGAAAGTAGTTGAATTAAAGTAATCCATTTACTGAAAAGTAATTGAATACGATTTTTTAAACATTTATATTTAATTACCGACAGCTCTGGGTAAGAGAATGATCTACACAAAACCAAAAAAACATGTCAAGTGCTCAACGAAGCAAAAAAAGTTTGGAAACTCATGCCGTACAAGTAGAACAAACTGTAATTTAATTAAGTATTTATCTTTAAGGCCAAACGACGCCACTGAAAATTAAAGCGTTATCTTTCAACTTTAACATGTCCCTACAATCATACAAGCTCCTTTGATTTTAGTAGGATGGAAATACGTGCCTGTCATAATCCGTAATTTGGTCGATAAGACCATTCGAATCGTGAAAACGGTTAGAGAAATGGTTTAGTAATCTTTTCCAGACGTAAGGACATCACAAGTTTTAGAACACGACCAGGTCGAAATCAGATTATCCAGCCAATTATCGTTGCTTTTGTTTAAAGACACGGGATTGGAAGGGTTA
>JAHBCN010017892.1:0-17872 GCA_019359885.1 Listronotus oregonensis
AATAACATCAAAATGACAAGTATTAAAACGTTATTTTTTGGTTGTTAAACTGCCAAAACGGGTCCAAAAAACTTTTCCACGTATGTCAAAAAAAAAAACCCATTTGGTTCAACGACCCTCTTTATATCGTGGGAAAGAATAACTAGTTTTTTTTAAAGAGACATTTACCATTTAGGTTATAAAAACTTATTAAGGTTAAGAAATTAAAACTGCAATTCCAGGTAATAAATTGCTAAGATATTTCTGCCCACCTTTTTGTGCCCTTTTTTTTTCCTCCTTTTTTTTTTTGTTTAAATTTTTTTTACTGATCTGCCAGTATTGTTTAAAAAAAATGTATGTATTAATAGGCAAAACAAATTTATTAATACAGAGAGATCAAACAAAAAATTGCCAAGTCAAAAAAGGATGGAACAAAACACTGTACAGAACTCAATTTTAGATCTAGTATTTAAAAAAGGCCCCGATAATATTGAGAAACTTTTCCCCTATTCTAAATAAGTGCTTTTGGTAGGATAAAACTATTCTTACTTTTTTATTCAAGCAATTATTGTTTTAATCCCATAATATTTTCAAAAAATTCCTTTTTTTATTGGGACCCTATTTTGCTTAATTAAAGTACGCCTGAGCGTGTTTAAATTTAACTTTCCAACACGCGCGTGTTAAAAAGGTTTTTCTTTTTCTTCTTCTTCTTGCCTGGAAGCCGTCTTGATTCACTACTGGACGCAGCGCAGCCTCTTGGGCTTTTTGTGCCTAATCTCCCATTATCTTTTATACCAATCCTCTCATTAGTCTTCTACAAGTACACAGAAAAAAAACATATTATCAAATAGAGTATTTAGATATTTTTATTTATATTTATTTAAATTGAGATTCCATTCTTTTTAAAAAAAACCCCCTTTAAAAAAGAAATTTTTAAAAAATGATTAATAAAATTATTTCATATCCTCAGAATATATTTTCATTTAAAAAAATACAGTTAAACAAAACTTTCTTTTTGGGTTTGAACTTCTTTATTCTTCATTTAAAATAACATATAATTTTATTTTTATTTATTACAATTAAAAAATAAAAACGGTTTTACAATTAAAATGACATATCTTTTTAAACGCGTCCGTATGTTAAATTTTTAAACATTTGGATTGCTCAATTTGAGAATATTTTTCCCCAAATAATCTAAATAAAAAATTTTTTTAAATTCGGAAATTTTCATTTCTAGAAAATCCCCCTACGATGCCCCGTTTGGGCCCCCGGAAATGGGGGCTCTTTTCCCCGGTCATTCGTGTGATTATAGATCAAGGTGAAGGGATAGCGAAATTTAATCGGATTTTTCTCTTTTTCCCTTTGTTTTTTTTTGGGTGTTTGTACGTTTAAAAAAGGAAGTTGAAGACATTTTACAACAGTGGGGATGTGATAGTGTTATCCCCTTTAAAGGAAGATTTACACCATTGTTTTTTAAAACTGTTGTCAAAAAACCAAGGGGGCGATTCTCAATTGTCACCAAAACAGGCATTTTTTTTTTAAATAAACTTCCCTTTTGGAGCATACGCTTTTGTTTCGTAACTAAACATGTTTATATAAAATGTTAGATATTAACTGATTAAAACACTACTAATACATTGTATAAACCATTAATATTGTTACAGGCTACAGAATTAGTAAAAATGTGATAAAATTTAAAACAAAAAAACAATATACAGTATCCCCACGGATAAAAGGGTGTTGAAGGGGAAAAACTTTTTTTTGATTTTATAAAAAAAACTTCGATAAAAAATTTTGCTACTTCTAAAAATAAGATTGGGATAAAACATTTAACATATTTTATGGGGGGTGTTCAGAAAATTAAAAAACTTAAAATGATACGAGTAAAGTGCATTTATTTGAAAATATGGAAAAAGTCATTTAGGAAAAAAGTTGTTAAAAAAAAAGGCAGTCTCAAATCCAATTTTCAAAAAAATAGGCCTACTTTTTTTTATTTTTGATTAAATTTATTTTAATATCGTGGCATTTTTGGGGTTTAGATAAACAATTTGTTTCAATCGGCTCCATAAGAAAAAATCCATTATAGTTAAATCTGGACTCCTGGGGGGGCCCTGGAGGGGCCTTGTCCCCAATTTTTGGGAAATTTGAAATTTATATTAAAAAATTTCATACTTTTAAAAAAACGGCCCCATTTTTTCGAAAATTTGGGAAAGGGGTACCCCTTTTTTTTGAAAAATTTTTCCCAAAATTTTCCCCATCTTCCAAATAAATTTTTTACTCTTAATTTTTGGGTTTTTCTTTTTTGGGTGCCCCTAAAAATATTTTTAAAAGTTTTATCCCAATCTTTTTAAGGGTAAATTTTTACCAAAAAAATTTTTTTTAAAAAATTAAAAATTTAATTTTTTTTATTAAACCTTTTTTCCTGGAAAAATTAAATTCCCCCCAAAAAAGGTGTTGAATAAAAAAAACTCTTTATTTTTAATTTTTTTTCATTTGGGGAATTTTAAAAAATTTGCCACTTTTAAAATTTAAAATTGGGATAAAAACATTTAACAAATTTTATAGGCGGTATTCAGAAAATTAAAAAAAACTTTAAATGGTTAAAAGTAAAGTGAATTTATTTGAGAAGATATGGAAATAAGTTACTAGGAAAAGTTGTTAAAAAATAAAGGATTTCCTTTTCCCAAATTTTTGACAAAAACGGGCCCGCTTTTATTTCTGTGATGAACATTATTTTAATATAATTTTAAAATTTCCCCAAAATTGGGGGACAAGGACCAGCCCCGGGGTTTTTCCCAAAAGTAGATTTAACTATAATGGTTTTTTTTTATGGGGCCGATTGAAACAAATTGTTTATCGTACACCTCTAATAAATCCACGATATTAAAATAAATTTAATCACAAATAAAAAAAAGTAGGCCTTTTTTTTTCGAAAATTTGGGGTTATTAAAATTTTCCCTTTAAATTTTTTTAAAAAATTTTCCCCTAGTGTTTTTATTTCCAATTTTCAAAAACACTTTACTCTTGTATCTTTTAAAAATTTTTTTAATTTTTTTCTAAACCCCCCTATAAAATATGTTAAATGTTTCTATCCCAATCTTATTTTAGAAGTAAAAAATTTTTAAGGGAAAAATTTTTTCAAAAAAATCAAAAATAAAAAGTTTTCTCTCTTCAACCCTTTTCCCCGGGACATACTAAAATACATATACCTACCTACATGTCTTAAATTTTTGTATATTTTTGGGATTATTTTTAAAATAAAATTTCTTATTTAACTTTTAAAAAAATTTAAAAAATGGAATTGAAAAAACATTGGCGCGCGTTATTTTTTTTTAAAACTTCCCGGGGTTGGGAATAGGAAAAGGGGAAATTGACTAAAGCTATTAAAAACAAACTGCTTTTAGTTAAGTACATTATTTTAAAACTTTGCCCCCCTGTAGCCTGTAGGACCCCAAACTGCACCTATTAAAAAAAAAATTCATACAAAAAAATTTTTTAAAATAAAATACATATTATGTATCTTGCTTTCTATATATTGATAAGCCTGAGTATCTTTCCTTTTTTTAAGTTAAATGTTTAGGGTACCTAGAAAACCCCCTAGTATACGTTTTGGGGGAGACTTTTTTTGAATCAATTATATTTGAAACACTTTATACTTGTAGTTTGTCGCTCCTGTATAAGTATTGGGAGTTAATTTATTTTAAATTAAATTTTAAAAATGTTTTTTATTTATATTTTATTTTTATTTATATGTATGTTGGTATAGAAATCTGATATCCCCCCCCTATTTCCATTACAGAAAAATGTTTTGCTTAATATTTAATTTTAGCATTTCGAATGTTTTTTTTTTTTTTTTTAGAAAATGTCATAGAGGAAGACCAGTTGCCAGAGTTCCCCGAAGGCCTTTTAAAAAAATTTTAACCCCGGGTTTGGGCCCCCCGAATGGCTCTTCAAAGAAAAATAGCTGAATTGATTTTTATTTCGTTATAAGTTGAGAACAAGTTTTTTTCTTTTTCCAAGAAAGTAGAATTAAAAAGTTAATTCTTCTATAATAAAAATTTTTTTTTTGTTATTTAAAGTTTTTAAAAAAAATAAACGTTGAATTTTTTTTAACTGTTGTTTTTGTAGTTGTCAGCGAAACCTTTTAAAAATTATAATGGACTTTTTAACACAGAAAAAAAAATTTAAAAAAAAATTGTATCCTATATTAATGTTAGCTAAACTTAATAAGGGTTTTTTTAACATTTTTGAAGAAAAACCGTATATTTTTCGTATTTCCAATTTTAATGAAAGTAACGTTGTTTAGGTCAACAGTTTTGGGGGGTTTTATACAACAATATTTTACTAAAATTGGCTGAGTGGGAAAAAAAAATCCGGTCACTTAAAAAAAAGAATGTGTTCATTTTTTTAGTGCAGCAGCTGTTTTTTTAAACGTATTATACAGGGTGTAACAAATTCGGTTGTATTCATGGGGATCTTAAAAACCGTAAGAGATACGGGTTGGTTAAAAATTAAGGCGCATTCATTTCCCCCTACAAAATGCCGTTTAAAATGTGAAAATTTTTCCAAAATATTCCCCAGAGATATAAAAAAAAAATAAAATTTTCAAAAATTGTTTTTTTTTTCTAACCTTATTTATTAACCAATTTTAAAATTAATAACACATTTACATAGCTACTTTATTTCCGCTAAATATTAGTTTTTTTTGGTTTGCCATTCAACGTTTAATTTTATGACGACCATCACCCCAAATTTATTTTTCTTGTGGACGTCATATTGGTTTTTTTTGTTTTGATTTCTTATTAAAAACCTATTAACCCGGGGATCACACTTGCATATCAGATTTGTGGTTCGGTACTTAGCTAAAAGTAACGAGGGAACCCCATATGGCGTACAAAAAGCAAAAATAAAGTTGATGAGGTTTTAAAAAAAAACGTTGAATGGAAAAAAAAAACACTTTAAACGGAAAAAAAAGGGGGATTATATGTGTTATTAATTTTAAAATCGGTTAATAAATGGGGTTTGAAAAAAAAAAAAATACTTTTTTAAAAAATTTTGGGGGTTTTCCCGTATATCTTTGGAATTTTCCCCGGGAAAATTTAAAAATCTTAAACGGCATTTTTTGGGGAATTAAAACAACCTTTTTTCCAAATTTAACCCCACTTTGTATTCCATGGTTTTCAAGATCCCCCGGTCCCTCGAATTTGTTACACCCTGTACATATTTTTTTTCTAAAAATGAAGCATATTAAACCGGGGAAATGTTAAAATTTTTTAAAATTTAAAAAGTTAATATTTTTTTTTAAATTACAAATTTTACTAAATAAAAAAAACTTACTTATACCAAAAAAAATTTTCTATAATAAAACCAAAATTTAAATATTTTATTTGAGTATATCATATTCTTAGAAATACAAATTGTAGGCTCAGATTTAAAAGGTTTTTTTTTTATTTTAAATGAGGCGTAATTTTCTTTGAGAAGGGGTGTTTTTTTTAAACATACTTTTTAAATTTCCGAAATTAACTTTTCAGATTCGTTAGAATCTTCAATATAACAAAATCCTTTTTTTTATTTCCCAAAAAAAATTTCGACTTATGCTGAGCTTTCTGATATCTTCATTCTAAATCTTTATAGTAACAATTTGATTCAATTGCATGCCTAAAAAAAAACTTTTATATGTTACAAATAACGATGTGTGTATTTAATTTTTTAAAAAATTTAAATGAAAAAATTTTTAAAATTTTCAAATTAAAAAAAAAGGGGTTGGGGATATACAAAGCTAAGAAACCAACCCCCAAAATTATTATGCTTAAATTTAGTTTTATTCTTTTTTTTCCTGTAGGTATAACTTCGAGACTGAGGGGGGTTATATATTCCCCTGGGCTTTTTTCGGTTGCCCAAATAATGCCTGTCTTTTTTTTTATTCAATGGGGTTTACATTCGCACAGGATATGGTAGGCTGTTTCTTCTCCCTCGTCCATTCTGCAACTTGGATCCCCCCCTTTTATGAGTCTTGTGTAGGTGTCCTCTTGGGGGTTTCGTGCCCCCTTAGCAGCCCTACGTTTTGCGAAGTATTTTCCTACTTTTGCGGTAGTTCTTTTTTTTGTTCTTTTGGATGGGTCCCCTTTTGAAAAATTTTTTTTTGTCTAATTCCACTGAGGTTTTCCCAGTATTTCTCGTATTTGTTTCGGATCTATTCCCTGATTTGCCCTCGTGCTGTGGTTTTGGTCACTCCGAGGGCAGGTTCTGGTCTAAAGTATGGCGTGGATGATCCCTGTCTAGCTCATCCGCTTTTTCGTTGCCTTCTATTCCCGAATGCCCTGGTACCCACAAGAGAGTTACTCTGTTGCGTCCTCTAAGGACTTCTAGTTCTTTTTGGTATTCCCATGTCAGCTTGGACGTTACCTTGGGGTTTACTAGTACCCCCAGTGACGCTTGGCTGTCTGTTATTATGCAGATTCGCTTGTTTTTATAAGCCTTATTGTTAATTTCTTTTCCACAGTGCAGTAAAGCATATATTTCCGTTTAAAATACAGAACTTTATGTTCCTAGCGGAATGGAGAATTGTGAATTTATCACTTCACTGTACACGCCTGCTCCAGTTCCCGGCTCGGTTTTGGAACCATCCATATACCAGATGACGTCTCCGTGTTTAAAAGGTTACCATGGTTCATCAATCAACAACACAAGAAATGTGAAGTCTAAGATGACATTGCCAATCTTTAACCTCGAATTTTGGAACATCTCAGGCATTTTAAAGCAAAAAAATATTAACTAACATGAGTACTTTATAACGTCAAATAAAATATTACTATAACAAATGTTTCAAAAGCAATTAAAAAAAATAGCGTAAAGTATTTGTGGATAATTGGTCTTTAAAACACTTGGTATATTTCAAAAATTTCGGCTACGCCGTCGTGCTCGAAAAATCGCGCGTGTTTTAAAGACCTCAATATCCACTTATACTTTAATATATTATTTTGTCATCTACATTTTAATCTTGACGTTTAACCAGCCCTGGGATTTGTTTCCACTTATATTTATATATTTTTTCAAACATCCTCTAACAACTCATGCTGTTTTCGTGGTATTTATCCCCAAATTAAAAGGGGCGGTAAAGTCGAGAAGTCCACAAAATACGATAAGGGTCAACGGAAAAGTTTTACCGCAATAATTTCACCTAAGGGGATGGTTCTTTAATTGCCAAGAGCTAACTTCTGCTTTATTACTTTTTCCAGTTGAATGCAAAAAATAATTTAATGAATTTTAATTTGGGTCTAAATAATTGCCTAAAAAGTTTTACAGTCGTTTAAAAATGCACATTTTAAGTATGTAGACCCAGTTTTAGGCATAAATTAGTTGTTAAATAAAATGGTTAACATTTTTTGCTTTAAAAAACAGCATATACAGGGTGTTTGGCAAAAAAAGTTGCATACAATTTTATTACAAATTCTTAATGTCAAAAAAGCCAACTTGGTAATATTTGGCGGTAAAAAGTAAAAAATTTAAGACAATACTTGTTTTGCCTAATTTTTTCAAAAACATGCTAATTGAGTTTCATCTTTATTAATTTTTAAATAAGTCTTTTTGCCGAAAGGAAATATGTTTTGTTTCCTGACTTTAATTAACTAAGTGTATTTTACTAAACGAAACAAACTTTACACATTTCCTTGTGTAATGTTTTTTTGGTTTAGTTTTTTTCAATTAAATTTACCTTCAATTTTTACTGGTTGTTTTATTATTGCGGTTAATTGATGTTCGAAGAAAACTGTCTTTATTTGTTTTTGGCTATTCTTAATCTGCTCATATATTAAAAGCGGGTTTGTCAAATTGCGGTCCAAATCATTAGGTAAGTAAAAATATTAGCCAAATTGCGCCCCAAAAATAAGGGTTAGGTCTTAATAAAATTTCTAAATAATAAATGATTACCTGGTTTGACCCAAACAGGATGGAAATATTGCGGCCCGTAATAAATACCACATTGAAAATTATAAAAATGTTGTTATTAACTTTCTATGTAGGAATAATTTAAACAAATTCAAAAGCCCTTAGTTCTGGTCGGACATGGTTAGTTCTGGTTAGTTAAAGAGACTTTTTATTTTTCCCAATTATATTTCAGGTAATAAAAATCATAATAAAAATTAATAAAATTTTAATAACTTCTACGTAGAAATAATTTAAACAAATTCAAAAGCCCTTAGTTCTGGTCGGTCATGGTTAGTTTTGGTTAATTAAAGTGGCTATTTATTTTTCCCAATTATATTTCAGATGTGATAAATCGCTAAAAATTGGAACAGTTAACTTTTCCGTTTAGGCCACAATTCTGCCATGGCACAATCAAATTAAATTTATTCCAAGAATTTTTGGGTCGCAATTTTGCCGTACATAAACTGGGAACAACGAACCCAAGAACTAAAATTAACCCAACGCCAGTTTGTAGGCGGGGTGTTTGGTATAGTAAACTTTTTGTTTTTGTTTTGGAAAAACGTAAACAAATTGCCAGATCCCAAAAACCAAAATTAGGAAATAATCTTGAAAATGAAACAAACTTTTTTAAAAGTATTGGTTTTTGTGTTAATATAGGCAACATCGATTTAAATATAAACATTTATTGATATGACGGTTTTAAGCAACTACTAAAGGATGGCTCAGTTCCATTTAACCTACGTTGGAAGATTTAGCAGGGAGCGAAGAGCGACCTTGACGTCACCACCGGTGCTGAATCGTTTTATTTAAGCTTATTTGGCCATTTGATCATGTGCGTCTTGAAGAGTTTTCTGTTTTCAGTTGTGATTTTGTTGATCAATTTGTGTTTATTAAAGTACTCTTAGTGTAGTTTGGACTAGAGAAGAAAAATAAATATTTGCTTTTGGGTTTGAGTTTACCCTGGCAGACAGATTCGGCAAACTGAGTAATCCTTTATAGTATAAAATCGTTGGCCGGTGCGTCTTGTTTACAAAAAACTCTTAAAGGGGAGTGTAATTATAATAAAGCCACACAGAGTTTGTTTACTTTAATTCTATCCAAGAATTTGTTGACTGTTAAAAAGTTTATACCTGCCTATTTGGGCCGCAATTTGGATATGCCTATTAAAAGAGGTTAAAGGTATAAGAGGTTTTTAATGAATCCAGTTTCCGAACGAAAATATTTTGATTAATAAAACGGTGATCGTATAGAGTAAAAAATCAGAAGAAGAAGTGTACCATCAAAAATGTCAGTTTATTATATGTGACTATAAACCAAAAATATTAAAATCGATTGGCATTCTATAAAAAAAAAAACACCGAAAACACATGTAAAATAAGAGCCAATCTCCTATCCAAATATTTTGGCCTCTTAACGTACGGAGATATTAAATTAGACCAAGTTCGATCCACAGTCTTGTTTCACTTTTTTTGACTTGACTAGTTTTTTACTGATCTCTCTGTAAAAATGACATAGCGGTACAATATTGGAAATTTAGAGGTTTATTCTTTGAAGCAAGAAATTCAAATTTGTCCATACTTTTATTGTTGCTAGTAAAGGGCGCCAGCTACGGCTACCCCACATGTTTTAGATGGCATAACTTTTTTTGAGCTTGGTATATTAATCTTTTAATTAAAAAGAAGTTACTATAATCCACGCAGCGTCAAAAATGTATACCTCATTTAAGTCTCTAGAAGCAACTGTTTTCGAGATAAACGCACTTTAAAGGACCCCGCAATTTTTCTACTGAAAATGGGTTTGGGCCAATTTTTTTCAAACTTTGCAAAGTAATAGTTTTTAACGCACTGATTAAAAGTCTTCAAGGGCACAAAACCCAAAAACCTCTCTAACCCCCTCAAAACCAGCCTTAAAAGTCACTGGGGATTTAGAGACTTTTAATGGTGATTTTGGGGGGGGGGGGTTAGAGGGGTTTTCGGGTTTTGTGCCAGTGGAGTCTTTTGATCAGCGTGTTGAAAACTATAACTTTGCAAAGTTTAAAAACAATTGGTCAAAACCCATTTTCCATAGGAATATTGCGGGGTCCTTTATAGCGCGTTTATCCCGAAAACCGTTGCTCTAGAGACCTAAATGAAGTATATATTTTTGACGCATAGGGAATTATAGTAATTTAAAAAAGTTATGCCATCTACAACAAGGGTGGTAGGCCGTAGCTAGCGCCCTCTACTAGCAACATCAAAGCATGGACGAATTTGAATATGTCGCCTCAAAGAACCCCCAAATTCCTAATTTTGTACCGCTTTGTCATTTAGTTAAGAAATTATTACAAAAAAACGAAAACAAAATTAAAAGCTAAACACCCTGTATCATAGGCATAATCAATTTTGGGATAAGGCAAGTTTACGTTAATTGCATTATTTCGACCTAAAGAATCTGTTGTTGCTCTGTGTATTATTACTTCTCGGACACCCTGTGTAACAAATTTTAAGTTACTTCCTGGGGAAGTGCCCCATTATTTTGATGAGTTAATGAGTAAATGAGCCAGTCAGTCAAAAAATATATTAAAATCTAAAAATGTATTTAACATAAATTTCTCAATTTTTTTACAGGTAGTAAGAATTTTTATGTGAATTTACATGCCAAAGCTCATACCTCCTCGTAGAACAATAACAATGTTTTAATAGGAGGGAAACATGCTAAAACCGAAACTGTGCGCCAGGCCAAGGCAATTTTAAATATAACTTAGTTGCTTTAAATCAACCTGTTTTCCATAGGGATTCTGTCATATTTTTGTTTACTAGAAATAATAAATAAATTATTCCTAATAATAATATAACAATGTAATATTGTTTGTAAGCACATTCTGTATGGGTCCATATTCTTTCTAAGCTCTTTATTTTTTTTCCTGAATTTATTAGTCCCTATTATTTTCAGGGGTAGTTTTTTGTTCTCGCAATAATTATTATTTTTTCTTAAATAGCACATGTAGCAAAGCGAAAACAAAAAAAAAATTAAATAAACGATTTTGATGCCAAACTGACCTATGGATGTTTACGCCGTTATTACAAACTGGGAAACATATCCACATTTGGCAACACTGTATTTCTCTTATTCCTCTGCTACATGAGCGAGTCAGCTTTAAAACAGCAACAGCGCTCCTGCAAGCGACAGCTTTCGCTGGATCAGGACATCAGTCCAACCGAGCATCTCTAAGCGTCGGGACGCTAAGCGCCGCTTCGCCAAGCATCATTTTCTCACGCGGTATATCGTTGTTTTTGTTTACATTTAGAAACCGGTGAAAGCAACCGCCGAGTTTTAAAGCTTTTTGTGGGGTGGTGTGTGAACATTTGAATTGCTATTGGATTAGAGTTCGCGAGGGTTGTTATGTACGTATATTTTCTAATTTACTTTATGTCCATCTGTGTATACTGCAGCAATATACCGTGTATACTAACAATTTATATTTCAAATTCGTGTTTTGTTGGTTTTATTATAATAGATTTTTTTATTCTAAAATTATAATTTTACAAATATTGAGATATATAAGAAAATACTCAGAAAGAATCTTATTCTTATTGGTTTTTTTTATATCATCATAAAGCCTTTTAATACGCTATTATATTAGAACATATTTTTTTTAGGTATATACAGGGTTCCCAATAATATACTACCCATTTTAATTGCTTACTAAAATTGTTAAAACCTAATAAAACTAACATTTCATTACACCTAATTACAATTCACTCTTTGGGATTTATTATAACATACGATTTTTTCAAACTTTTAAAAATTACGTCTTTTAAGTAAGTGCCATTAACTTCAATGCACTTTTTAAAATTTGACAAGACGTGCTTCATAACACGATAAAGAAAAACCTGATCTATTCGACGGACCTCTTCACGAATTTGGAATTTAGGATGTTGGATGTTTTATGGACGAGTTGCAAAAAACTTTGACTTTAAATAGTCCCACAGAAAAAACTCTGGTGCAGTTAAGTCCGGGGACCTTAAAAGACAATTTAAATCCCCAAATAGTGAAATAAGTCGGTCATTAAACACTTTTCGCAGAACTCTTTTAGAATTTTTAGCGGTATGTACTGTCGCTTTATCTTCTATTAAGTTACACTTCATGTTTTTTTACGCAAAAAAACTCGTTGGTTAATTAAATAATCCATAAGAATTAACACTAAACATTAAATTATGTGTTCACACCTAATGATGCTTTATTAAAAAAATGAAATTTAACGAAAATAAATTTTTTCTAGTTTTGTTACAGGTGTCTACTCGATTAAAAATATGTTGCTTCAAATCCCAAAGGCCGTAGAATATAGTAATATAAAAAAAACGTACTGACTTATTCCATATAAAATTTATTTCAACATCAAAAAATGTAGTCTATTATGGAGAACCCTGTACAAATACTAAAAATGTAAAATAGCTAGTTTTGTAAAAAATAATCAGCTTTATGCTTAAAACATTTTAGTTCTAACTATAAAAATTACCTTATTGGCAGTGGCGTAGTCAACCTTTCAGGGCGGGGGAGGCCAACGTTTAAAGGGGCGCTCTATTTCTTAAAACATTTTTATTAAAAAAAACACAACAATAAACAAACAAATCTATATTTGAAACTTTAGGCCAGAAAGGAAAATAATGACAATATAAAAAAATGTTCTTACCCAACATTTTTTTGATAAAATCTTGTAATTTTGGCTGTGTGTTGCGCTAACATCTTTTTTTTTCACGATATTCCTTCCTGAACTGAGCACCTGACTTTTTTTATCCATTTTTACTCTGAACAAGTTTACCCTTCATGAAATAAACGACTAAATAACACCAAAAAGAGGAGAATATGAGTACCAGAAATAAATAACATACGTTTGAAATCTGCCGATTTGCAATATTAAACAATTCTGGAATATACCAATACCACAATAAAAAGAAATGCCGCCACAAAGGATGCCGCGCTCCCTTTTTCCGGGTTAGTGCTTTTGAAGAGAATAACCGCTCCCGACACTGTGGAACAGAAAAATTATTAACAAAAAGTGGGGACAATTATTATTTTAAAATATGACTTCTAAAATTACACCAGCAAGTAAAAAATGTTTAAAGCACAGCATAGTATGTTGTAAATAATACCTGTTTATATACGGTAGCTTTGTTTAGGCGCAGGGGGCTGGTCTAGAAAGGGGCGGGGAATCGCCCCCCCGGCCCCACCTGGCTACGCCACTGCTTATTGGTAAAATTCAGACAAAAAAGTGTAATAAACCCAAGTATAAGATGGGGTTTTTACACTGTAAAAATACTGATGCTGACGTATATTTTGTAAAGTAAAAAATGCCGACATATGTCCATTATTAAATAATTAAACAGTAATACATAAAATATTTTTGTTATAAATGAAATAATTGTTAGCAAGACAAAATTTCTGTGTAACACTTTTTGAACTTTTTGTCCCCTCTTGTTAATTTTTTAGCTTTCACAAGCTTTAAGAATAGAGTAGAAGCATATAAAATTGAACAAAAATTAAATCACTTGTTTTACAAAATATTCTTGATTCTGTATTAAAAAACCATAAAGCAATTAAAAAAATTAGTTTGTTGTCTTGTTTCGCTTGTCTGCTGTTTGAGGATCCAACAGTAGTTGGTTTGGGATCCATTTTGCACTATATCGCTTCTCCATTTAAATAATTTTCTTCTAAAAACTTTTGACCGATCTAAAACTGAGCCTAAATTGGCAAAAAAAAATTCTAAATCAAAATTAAAAAAAAAACAGCTTAATTGACAATGCAACATAACGTCTTGTATATTGGATAAGTTCTTCAAATAGTTCTGTGTAGTTCTTTTTTGTTACCTAGGAAGTTGGATTTATATTTCTTAAAGCCAAAGATGTACATAGTTTTGTTTGTAAAAACTTTACGTATCACACTGGTTTAAAAGTCACAATAAGCGACAAAAATCTATTATAATGTGCTGCTTCCCGCACTTGTTTGTAAAAATAGTTCATATAAAAAGCAAAGGCAGTTCAAATCAAACCTTTTTGTCTATTTTTTATGTTTTTTTTCAAAGAATACCGATTTTCATTCTTATACTAATGCAACCATATAATCTTGCTGTTTGTCAATAGCGAAAAAATCAAATAAAAACATCTTTCACCACAACAGTCGCAGGTGGTCGCAGCTAAAATGTTTTTGTTTATTTACAAGAAGGATTAAAATATTTATCTATACAACTTTCAGTCCACCGGAAGCCGCCGATAAAAGTAAATTCATCAATATTTTTCATTATATTTTCTCGTAATAATTTTTTTTATTTCAGATAGTTTTAAGTTTTGATGAATTTTTAATTTTAATTAACTGTTTAATATGTATGCTACAGGTGTGAAAAATCAATCAGATACGACTCTTGTTAAATTTAGGTTTCCATTATTAAACGTATAAATTAAAACTGAAGATTAAGGAGCACGTCCAAAGAAGTAAAAATATAATTGTTCAACGTTCATGGCGTATTTTGGTTCATACGCGATTTTTTTTTTTTATATATTTTTATGAAGTACGTTACTACATCTCAAGAGATAAGTAATTAGGACATGAAATATCCTCTGTGTTTACAGTTTAAAATGGCTATATTTTTTTACCCCGTATTTGCAGCTCAACGAAAATTCCTTTTTTAAGTTATTCCTTACTTACAAGCCCGAATTTCCGTCTTAAGTAAAGAAAATAATTTTCTTCTCTGTTTAAGGGTAAAATCAAGTTTTTATGTTAGTTTTATGTAAAGGGGCGGTAAATACATTTTTTGCTGCTTTATTGTTGGTTCGCTAAGGGCGTTTTTCAGTTCGGGCACAATATTTTTACATAACGGCAATTTTTTTAACGACATTATATTGGTTTCTGTCTCTGCTGTCCCATTTGTATAAATCACAACAATATTATTTGGCGTAGTTACTCTGCAGTCCTTTAAGTACTACAACAACTCTTAGATTAACATATATACTAACATAACAATAAAATTGCCATTAGACTTATCTTAGAAAACTCAACAAACAGTTGCCACTGGGTTCAAATATGTTGGGGACATTTTCTCAATTTGGTAGATGTTACAAGTTTCAGGTCAGTGTGTGGGTTATATACTGGTAGATAGAAATTATCAAAATAACACATTAGTTTAGCAAAGGGAATATTTATGCAGAAAAGTCAATCTTTTAAGGTAGTTCACTCGCGACAGTCGTAGAAAAGTATCGCCTTATAGTAAGTAAAGCCCGGTCCGTCCCCAAGTTTAATCGAGATTGGAATGAACATCTTTTACTTTCGTCTTTGCCATGCCATCCGCGCCGAACTTGTCCATCTCTCGCTAACAAAAATTGATTGTTGAACGGGTCGTGATTACCTTGACTAGTACCAATACGGATCAATAAATTTTTTCCATTTTAGTTTAATTTGTAATGCAGTACTTTAAATGGAACACAAATTTGGCGCTGTTCCAAATAAAATCGAATACGCTTTACCAAAAGTTAAAGGTTCTCAATGCTTCAAAATATTATTTTTGTAGGAGACTGTACCCAACACATGAGGTCTGTTCATTATTTAGTAATATTTTACACTTTTTTGACCCACCTAGTCCTAAAATACACTTTCCATAAAAGCGACTACGTAAAAAAAGGATAAAAAAGTGTACACTATTTTTCAAAAATCAATATCTTTTTAACAAAACGATTTAAAAATTTTTTTTTTAATTTTCCTATACTTTAGTTTTTAAAAATATCGTAAAACTGTTTTCGAGATATTACGAAAAATATAACAGATATCGGCAATGTTAATTATGTACAATTTGATTGTTAATATCTTGTTTTACAGACGGTTAAAAAAATCGTTTATTTTTTTAATTAGATTGATTAAGGATTTTTTTTTCTTTAGGGTGATGAGATTTATTAACCCTATATTTCAATTTTACTTAATTTCACTGGCACACGCACAAAAAAAAGTTGTACATTTGACCGGACCCACCTACGGACATGTATTTCGACATGCTGAATCCGAATTTGAAGTCCGTTTGTTCAACCCTCAGATTTAAATAAATGCAAAAAAAAAAAAAAATTGTAAAAAACTGCAGTCACAACGATAAAAAAAAATTTTTTTTTTTTACCGGGCCACCTACGGACATGATTTCGACCCGCTGAATCCAATTTGAAGTCCGTTTCCCGGGCACCCTCTAGATTTTAGTAAATATTTTTTTTCAATGTGACTGCAGTTTTTTATTTAAAACTGGAGGGTGACCGGGCCAAACGAACTTTAAATTCGGTTAAGTGGGGTTTAAATACATGTCCGTAGGTGGGTCCGGTCAAAAAAAAACAAATTTTTTTTCGTTGGACTGCAGTTTTTTTTTTTTTTTTTTGTTTTTTTTTCACTTTTTTAAACCATAGGGGGAAAATTTTTTAAAATTTGATTTTCGAAAAAAAATGTCCGTAGGTGGGCCGGCCAAATGTACAAACAAATTTTTTTTTTTTTGCCGGTATAATTAGTTACTATACTATGCCCCTTTAAAATGTTTGTAATCACCGGCACACAAAAAAATTTTTTGACAGCCAACCCGGCATGTATTTCCCCGAAACCGAAATTTTCCTTTTTCAAGATTTTAAAAAAGTAAAAAACAAAAAAATTGTAAAAAAAAGCAGTCCAAGATAAAAAAAATTGTTTGTACTTTGACCACCACCCCGGGTATTTGACCCGCTGTCCAATTTGAATTTGTTTGACCCGGACCATCCCCATTTGAGTAAAATGCAAAATCCAAAAAAAAATTGCGAAAAACTGCAGTCATAGCAATAAAAAAAATTTTATAAATCTGGAGGGTGACTGGGCAAGGGCTTTAAATTCGGATTCAGCGGTCAAAAAATGTTCGTAGGTGGGTCGGGAAAAATTCAAAAAAATTTTTTGTGTGCCGGTGTTCTTAATAAAAACCGTTTTACGAGTAAACTACCTTAATTGTAGGATTATTTGCATTTTGTCAGTGATACTTTCTTAAAGTAAAAATATTTTAAATATTTATTTAAATTTGACAACCATTTAATTATAATAAAAGTTGTTCCGACAACGAAATAGGGTAAAAACTATATTATCGACCAAAAAGCAGGCTCTATACTATATTGATATTGTCCAAATTTGACTATAATAGTTTAAATCATTCTTTGTATTTTAAAGAAAAACCTTTCAGAAGTTTTGTTTAACTTACTGTATTTCTGAAATGTTGCATTTTCGAGAAAATGTTTAATAAACTTTTATTCCTAGTTTATTACATAATAAACTTTTAAAAAGTCTTTAGTAAACAATCTGCGTAAAATAAAAATGATATTTTTGTTCTCTTAAAGCATTGTACAAATATGGTTTCTCCTGCAAATTTACTAGGAATACACATATTTTTGTTTACATATTTGAAATGTGGATACACAAAAATATAGTAGGTGTTTTGCGTAGGCCTTATACGTGTTCGTGTCGCTTACATGGTTAATTATTGAATAAGTGTTTACCTTTTCAACTAAATATTTTTTTTTTTTTAAAAAAACGTATGTAGTTTTAAAAAATCAATAGGTTTAAAGTGGCATAAGAATTTTTGGGATATATTTTTAAGTTCCTATATTGCCCGCTAGGGGGCGTTGTTTTTTCCTTAAAAAATACATAATAAAGCTATAACTGCAATTTGTTTTCGGTAATCCTAAGAAAACTCTGCACAACTATGGTATAGTACCTTTTTGTGGTATCAAATTAATTGTGGCGAGAAGTAGGAGGGAAAGGGATTTAGGAAATGTTTATACCTCCGAACTTGCTGGGCCAAATTAGACAAACTTTGGCCCATGGGAAATTTATTGCTTTACTAATGCTTGTTGGTCTACGCCAATTTAGGTCTTGTGGCGAATTTTAAATGATACAAATTTGAAAAAGTAGCGTCAATCTTACTTTTTTAAAAAATAATTTAAAAGGAAAG
>JAHBCN010017893.1:0-17661 GCA_019359885.1 Listronotus oregonensis
TAATTTATTATTAATATCTGTAATCCGCTTTAGTTTTTTAAAAAAATTTAAACTGATATGTATCAAGAAGTTTTTTAGTGTTTTACAATTTTTTTATTTGTCAAAACGGGCATGTCAAATTCTGTACGAACGCCACTGGTGGAATTAGAACAAAGGGAAAATAAAAAATTTTCTTTAATAAACCTTAAAATATTGAGTAAATTAAAAAAAGCGTAAATGAAAAAAAAATTCCATTATATTTTTTTTCGTAAACAGTTTTTTAAATTTTAATCAGGAATCCTTTTTTTTTAGTTTAATTGAATTTTTCCCCAAAAATAGTATTATTGAGCCTTTAAAAAGGGGTGTTAAAAAATGCTATTATTGTGTCAAGTTCCCCCGGCAAACTAAAAAGCAATTATGATTTAATGGGTTCTTTTTAAAAAAACTTACCTATAACCCATTTAAAAAAAATTAAAAAACCCTATTTTTTTAAAAGTTATTTAAACAAAAACGATTTCAGACCCTTTTCCCTTTTCTCCGTAAGGGGGGTCATGGAAAAAAAATGGAACTTGTCATTTTTTTTTGGGTTTTCTATTGTTCCCACTTTTTCTGGGACACCCTGTATTTATTATTTCCCCATAGGTTTTTTTTTAATTATGCAGAGTTTTGATAAATACAGGGTGGCCGTCCATATTTTGCCCATTTTGATCGCGAATAACTTTGAACAAATAAAATATCAAGATGCGGTTTTCGCAAAATACTTATATTTCTTTAAAGTTTATTCTCGTATCTTTACCATTTTTATGACTTCCTTAGCTAAAAAAAAAAAGGGATTTTCCATATAGGACAACTTTGTTATTTTAAATGGAAATTTATATGTTTCAATTTTTTTAAAAATTTTAAATTTTTTCCTTTTTTAAAAAAATAAAACAAGCTAGGTTTTTAAAAAATAACGCATTTATTGACCTCCAAAGAATTGACATGTCGAATAGGAATATTTTTTTAAAAAGGGTTTTTGAAAATCGCCTGGGGAAACAAAGTTATCTCTTTATAAAGCAACAACCTCATTGTCAGCCATTGGGCCATTTTTGGGGTTTTTAATTGGAACGCAAAATGTTCTCGTTAAGCGAAAAAGGAAAATGTGTTATTTTTTTTCCCCAACCAAACAAAAAAAACCCAGCGAAGATTTAGAAACATGTTTAATAAAGCTCCACCCCAAAAAAATTAATTAAAACTGGTACAGAAAATTTGAAGTACAGATCTTTAGCCCGTAAAAAGAAATTAGTAAACAATGGAATTTCTAAAAAAAAAGTTACAAATTCTGGAAATCAGAAGATCCAAATTGTCAACAAGAAAAATCTCAAGTTCAGTCCATATTCCAAAATACAGTACAAGAAATCAGAAAAAAGAACTTAAAAAAAATACAAAATTAAATGTTACAAGAAAAAAAAGAAACTGATTTTCCAAAAGGGGGAATTTTGCCAGATAATTCAAAATTTAGTAAGGAACAATATACATTTTTTGGATAGACTAATAATGTCAGACGAAGCCACATTTCACCTAACAAAAGAAAAAAAGCATAACTGCAGGTTTTGGGCAACAGAAAATCCTCGACAAATAACGAACACAAAATTCGCCAAAAGTCACAGGGGGTGGGTAGTCAAAGCAAAAAATTTATTTTTTTTTTTTCATGAACCAACTAAAACCTCTTGGACTTACGTTGATATGTGGAAATTTTTTTTATCCCCAATTGCAAGAAGAAAATCTATTGAATTTCGTCTATTTTCAACAAGGGGGGGCTAACCAATTATGCAACATTACCAAAATCACGACCAACTTTTTGGGGAAAGGGGGTTGGAAAAGGATTTTCCTGGCCCCCGTTTCCAGATTTACTTTCCCCGTTTTTTTTTGGGGGGAAGTAAAAAAGAGGTGTTATAGTCCACTTCCCAAAATTTAGAGCAATTAAAAATTAATATCCGATATTCCTGAAGAATTTTTAGTCAATAGTTTTAATAAAATTTTTTTTCCCAAATTTTAAAAAAGTGCGTCGAAGTCGGCGGAACGCATTTTCAACATTTACAGTAGTTTTTTAAAAAAAAATGTAACCTTATTGTAACTATTATTTTTAATAACCTAAACCTTGGGTCCTTTTTTTGTAACATATGAAGAAATTTTAATTGTTAAATAATATTGTTGGTGACTGCAGTCAATTTTTCGAAGGTCAATAAATACGTTGTTTTTTTGATAACCATAGCTTGTGTTACATTTTTTAAAAAGGGGAAAAATTAAATTTTGAAAATATAAAAAATATACGGGTTTCCATTTAAAAAAATAGTTGTCCATAATAAAATCGGCCATTTTTTTTTGACAATGGAATGTCACAATAAAATCGTTAAGGTACGAGAATAAACTTTAAAAAAAATATAATGCATCTGCAAAAACCCATCTTGATACCTTTATTTGTTCCAAAGACTCGATTAAAAAAGGGGAAAAATGGCCGGCCACCCTGTATATGTTAAATTTTTTTTTCTTTCCTTTTTTTTTAAATCACTGTCTGGATCTTCCCACACAATCCTTTTTTTTGGTTTCATGGCTGTCTCCAAACAAAAATATATTAAATATTAAAAAAAGGGAAAGGGAAAAGTATTTTTAGTGATTTTCAATATATTTTTATAATAATAAAAAATCCTATATTTTTTTAAAATTGGGGTCTTTTTTAAATATATTCAACTTTGTATACTGAAATGTTTTATAATTTTTTTTAAAAAATAATGGAGAATTCGCTGCAAATTGATTGAATCCGACTGGGAAATTTTTTAAAGGTACAATTTTTATCTACTTCTATTTTTAAAAAAAAAATTTAAGTGTACCTTCTATGTTACCTTACTTTTCATAAAAAAAAAAAAAATTAATATGTTTTCAGGGGAAATTTGAAAAGTATGATTTTTTACCCCATTTTTTTACTTGCAATAAAAAAATAAAAAATAAAATATTTTGGGGTTTAGGTAAAAAAACGTAGTTATGTAAATAAATTTTGCTGAGTTTGATAACGATTGATTAATAACTTAGGATGAGCTTCGCAAATTCGAAAAAGAGTTTTAAAAAAAGCGTTTTTTATTAAAATTAAACCATAGTAAAAGTCGGTTTAAAACGTTTCAACAGGGCATTTACTTTTTTTAAAATTTTTTTCCAAGGTCTTATTGTTAAAAAAAGAAAAGAACATTTTTGATAAGTTGATTTATACTTGCTCGGCCGTTCCGTGCTCGATACCACCCTTTGGGCCGAGAGGCATACCAAACGGGGGTGGAATTTTTTTTAACATTTTTTAGAGAACATTTTTTTAAAAATTCTCAATCGATTTTTTAAACAACAATTTTTTTCCCGAACAAAAAAGTTTTAAATGTTTTTTATGAACACCTTTTTGGTTCTCTAGGGATGCCAGTTCATCATGGTCAAAAACATCGATGGTTGGTTATCGATGATCGGGTATCGAAAAATCGATGATAACATCGATGTTGCCTTTAACATAGATATTTTTCAAAGGTAAAAAAAAAAGTTTTAAAACAAATAATCTTAAGGATATATTAAAAAATTTTAGATGTGTTTTTTTGTCATCTAAAGTTTCGAAAAGACATAAAGGTTTTCCCCCTTTTTTTTAAAATAAATAATAATTAAATGTTATATAAGATTCAAGAAGTCTTTTTAAAAAAAAAAAATTTTAAAATACGTTTAAAACTTTTAAACGAACTGAATCTACTTTTTTATACACCTGCAATTTTTTAAAAAAAATAAGACCTATATTATAAGAATTAATATCATTGACAAAATTAATATAATTAATATTATTGAATTATATTATGTAATTAATTAATATAATTAAAATTATTTATTAGACAAAAAGATGGGGTAGCCACCCCTGATAAGAATCTTTCTTAATTCCGAGCCGAGAACCCGCAAAAGATCATAGTGGGGCCTTTTGGCGGCCCTTTGGGTTGGCGGTACGATATGGATGCTAATAATTTTAATAGACCATAAACAAACCATCGCATCGTACCATCGATGTTAAAAACATTGATGTTATATGTTTGATATATCGTTACCATCGATGGTCAGGTTTCGTTTCCATCGATTTTTAAAACCGATGTTTGGTTTCGATGCACCCTACCCCAAAAGAAAAAAAACGGATAGTGTAACTTTTTTTAAAAGGTTTTTTTAAAGGGTTAGCAATGTAAATTGTTAAACTAAAAACTTGGTTCCCTGTCCTTATTTGTCAAATGGTACAATGCGTTCTTTTTTTTTATTAGTATGTATCCCCTAACTTTTAAACCTTTTTTAGACATGACTTACAGTGCTTTTCTTAGTCCCCTTTTTTTATTTTATAAACGATCAATTCAGAATATTAAAACTTGAGATAATGGTATTGATGCATAAATACTATTTTTTAGATTTAAACAGATAAAATTTTAAGAGGGCCTTGGGCGCCATCTTGGAAAACAAATTCATGAAAATAGTGGTCTTGTGGAGCATCATTTTAAAGCTCCTGACGAGTAATTTTTACAACCCTATAATATATTAAGTTCTTTTCCCACTACAAAAAAGGTGTTACCTTTAATAATTACCTGAATACATTAACATTTAACTTTTAAAAATTGAAAAAAACGTTCAGTTCAGCTTTAAAAATGCTGGAAATGGTTGCCTTGAACTTTTGACACAAAAACAGTCTGAAACACGCTGAACGCTTTTCAAACACAGTAACATCGATTTTTCCAAAAATATTTGTTATTCTTTGTCGTATATTCAATATTAAAGCAGGCTCAGTTTCGTACACCTTTTGCTTCAAATAGCCCCATAGAAAAAAGTCCAGAGGTGTCAAATCTGGCAAGCGAGCTGGCTATTTCACAGGTCCTTGATGGCCAATCCAACGAGCGGAAAAATTGACATCTAAATAGGTTCAAACTTGTCTGGAGTAAGTTATATTACTAATTTCTTCTAGCAGAGATTAATAAAGTTATTGATTCTGGATTACCTGTTCTTTTATTTTTTATCCCTGTGTTAGAATTATTTGAATGCCCTATTGAACGGTTAATCTTTGGAATTTTTAAACTATATGTAAACTTTTATGTTAATGACCAACATTATTTTACAAGTTGATGTATTTTTTAAGTTATTAACCTTTGAAGGCAAACTCGTTTCAACACAAAAAAATACACAGAAAAAAAAATGTGCCCTTTTTAGTGCTTTTTTCTTTTATACATGCTGTAAATTTAATTTTATGGTAATTACGTGTGACTATAAATTTACTGTAATATTGTTTTTTTTTTAAGAAAATCAAGCTATGTACTATTTGAATTTATTTTATTTTAAAGTTTTTTTTAAAATCTTAATTTAAAAAAAAGCTCCTATTAAGTTTTTGTGTAACTACGAACGGTTGTCGATTGGACTTTTATATAAAAGTATATGTATTCAAATGAAACTTTTCTTTTGGCAATCGTCTGTTTATAAAGATTATTACCGTATACCGAATTCTTCATAAAGAGCTCTTTTTAATGTATGACTTTCTACTAGTGAACGATTTTTTAATATAGGCAACTAAATATACACAAAATAGTGATTTTGTTTGAAACTTTTTAACTTTGTACTTATGATAACCCTGTAATTCGAATATTAGCAGTGCAATTTTTAGGGTTGTTTGCCTATTTTTTTATTAAAAATGTAGCAGTACTATTTTTTGAAAAAAATAGTGCTGCCTTCTTATTACAATAAGATATGTAAACAAACTAGAAAGAAATACATTTTCAAAAAGCTCACCAAAAGATGAGCGAAATAAACATTGAATAATTTGTTTTAATTATACATTTTTAATAAAAAAAAACCAATGCCCAGGAATTCAAACAAAATAAATTAGAGTAAAAAGGTTTAAGAAAAATTAGTATATATATATATATATATATATATATATATATATATATATATATATATATATATATATATATATATATATATATATATATATATATATATATATATATATATATATATATATATATATATATATATATATATATATATATATATATATATATATATATATATATATATATATATATATATATATTATATTTATATATATATATATACGTATATATATATATATATATATATATATATATATATATATATATATATATATATATATATATATATATATATATATATATATTATATATATATATATATATATATATATATATATATATATATATATATATATATATATATATATATATATATATATATATATATATATATATATATATATGTTATCAAATAAGGTTTTTACGTTGTTTGCCGAGACCACGTGTACTGACTCAGAAAATGCAGATTTTAGTGGTGACGCTAACAATACAGTGTTTTTCTTTAATGTCTCCTCCCTCTTTATTTTTTGAACGGTTAGTTCAAAATATTAAAACTTGGGGGCTATTTGAAGCAAAGGTTTACGAAACTTGGCCTGCTTTAATATTGGATATACGACAGAAAATAACAAATATTTGTAGAAATATCGATATTACTGTGTTTGAAAATGTTCGGAGTAAAAATTTCAGACCGAGTGTTCTTGTGTTAAGAAGTTTAAGGAAACCATTTCCAGCATCTTCTGAACTAAATTCAACGTATTTATTTAAATTATCAAGTTAAATGTTAATGTATTCAGGTAATTATTAAATGTTACACCATTTTGTAGTGGGAAAAGGAATTAACTTTATATTTTGGGGAGTTGTAAAGTATCATCATGTTTCAAAATAATGGCCACAAGACCGCTCCGATCATTTAATTTTTTTCCAAGATGGCGCCCATCGGAGCCATCTTGAAATTTTTATCTGTTAATTTTATCCTAAAATATAGTATTTATGCATTAAAGAAAAGCACTGTATAAGTATTTTTGGTTTTATTTTTTCGAGACAAATTAGACATGTTTAAAAATTAAAATATTATTCATTATGCACGGGAGTCATAACCAACTTATTTATAAAGAAAAATGTTACTTTTAGAAATAAAAAGAAAATACCAAATTACAATAAAAAGGTCTAAATTATTCAATAAAATTCCTTAATTATCCATAAGTACTGTGTAGTATAAACATATTTTATCCATATATTGTTTAGAGGTTTCAAGTTTTGCTAACAGTGCTTCATGTTCTAAAACTTATACATTAGAAGAAACAAATGTAGCTTCTGTTTATTCTAAAAATAAAAAAAATTTTCAAACATGCTATTTTTGTGGAAATGCTAGACACTCACGTTCCATGTGTCTGGCGAGAAATGCTATTTGTCAAAACTGTCAAAAAATGGGTCACTGGGTGAACATGTGCATGAAATCTACAAATCTAAACCAAACAAAACCCACTTCTGCAACAACTTTGTAATAGCTTCATCATCTAAAAACACCCATTACTCTTTCAAAAGCAGTAATAAACGTTTCTATCAATAACATGTATGCTACATCGCTCATAGATACTGGGAGTTCAGATACCTTTTTAAATCAGGAGTTTGCAATTAAACATAAATTAAAATTTTTTATAACTAAAGGGCAAGTTTCGATGGCTTTTTTGTCCTGTTCGTCAGAAATTAAGGGCTATTGTTTATAAATCTTCAAATTTGAAAATGAAAGATATAATCAAATAAAAGTTTTAGTTTTGTGGGGTCTTTGCGCGGACATTATTGTTGGTCACGACATTATGAAACAACATAAATCCATTGAAATATCGTCGGGGATCCAAATCACCACTTTCAACTGTTGTAAGTTTAAGCTAAAGTTGAACCACCATACTTATTTTCGAATTTAGTGAAAATGTTTACTTAATCGCAACAAAACTAAGGCATTCGGATAAAGATGAGCAATTTATTAAACAAGAAGTCCAAAATCTATTAAAAAAGGGATTATTAAAAAAAGTATTTCACCATGGAGAGCCCAAGTAATAGTAACTAAAAAGGACAATCATAAACGTCGTATGGTCGTTGATTATTCTCAGACTATTAATAAATTTACTTTACTTGATGCCTATCCTCTTCCTAATATTGAGTCGTTATTTCAAAAATATCAAAGTATCAAATATTTAGCACAATTGATCTTAAATCTGCATACCATCAAATACCTATTCAAGAAGCTGATAAACCATACACAGCTTTAAAACAGAAGGCGATTGTATTAATTTCGACGAATTCCATTTGGGGTCACTAATGGAGTTTTTGTTTCCAAAAAAGTAATTGATTCAGTTATTCAAAAAGAAAATTTACAAGGCGTATTTGCATACTTGGATGAGTACAGTCTGTGGTGAAAACCAAAAAAACCATGATATTTAATTTACAAAAATTTTTAGATGCAGCTCAAAAAAAATGGACTTACTTTAAATAAAGATAAATGTAAATTTAATAAACAATCAGTAAATATTCACGGCTATACTATCGAAAATAAAACAATGAAACCTGATTCTGATCGACTAAAACCTCTTTTAGACCTTCCAATTCCTACAGATTTAAAAAGTCTTCAAAGAGCACTTGGGATGTTTTCACATTATTCAAAATGGATCAAAAATTTTTTGGAGAAAATACGTGACCTTGTGGATTGTAAGTCTTTTCCTATGAATACAGATTTAAATTTTGCATTTGAAAGTCTAAAAACTGATATAGCAAACTCCCTTCTGTGGACAATTGATGAAAAAGAAATTTTAATTGTCGAAATAGATGCATCCGATTTTGCTATTGCTGCTACTCTTAGTCAAATGGGAAGACCTGTTGCTTTCTTTTCTCACCCTACATATTCTGAACGGAGACATTCTTCAATTGAAAAAGAGGCCTATGCTTGTGTTGAGGCACTAAGGAAATGGAGACACTTTTTGATTGGAAGACAATTTAAATTAGTAACAGACCAGAAATCTGTATCATTTATGTTTAATAGTAATCATTCTAGCAAGATCAAAAATGAAAAAATAATGCGATGGCGTTTAGAACTTTCATGTTTTAAATACGATATCATCTATCGTCCTGGAAAATCTAATGTTGCAGCAGATACATTTTCAAGGATTTGTAACAGCATTACAAACAGATTGTTTGAATTACACTCTTCTTTATCACATCCTGGTGTAACAAGAATGTACCATTTTGTAAAAATTCGTAATCTACCTTATTCAATAGAAGATTTAAGACAAATGACAGCTGCATATCCAATTTGTGCTGAAGTTAAACCTAAATTTTATACAAAAGATGAACACAAGCATTTAATTAAAGCAACGGCACCTTTTGAAAGACTAAATATTGATTCTAAAGGTCCAATCCCTAGTTCATCCAAAAACTGCTATATGTTAACGATAGTTGATGAGTTTTCAAGATTTTCATGGGCTTTTCCGTGTACCGACATATCTAGTCAAACTGCTATAGAATGTCTAAATAACTTATTCTGTCTTTTCGGAATGCCAGCTTATATACATTCAGACTGTGGAACCAGTTTTACTTCGAAGGAGTTTATTAATTACCTTCATTCTAAAGGCATTGCCTCAAGTAGAACAACTCCGTATAATCCCGAGGGAAATGGACAAGCTGAAAAGTACAACGGTACAATATGGAAAGCAGTTACTTTAACACTTAAAACTAGAAATTTGGACACTACTAAATGGGAAATAGTTTAACCAGATGCTTTACATTCTGTAAGAAGTTTATTATGTACAGCAACTAATAATACTCCAGATGAACGTCTATTTAATTATCAACGTCAATCAACTAGTGGAACATCTATTCCTTCATGGTTACAGAGTTCGCAAAAAGTCTTATTAAAAAAGTTTGTTCGCAGAAGTAAATTTGACCCCTTGGTAGAAGAAGTTGACCTTATTCAAGCAAACCCAGACTACGCTTTGATCAGATATGAAAATGGAAAAGAAAGTACAGTAGCTACTAAACACTTAGCACCTAGAGGAGATGTTACTTTAGAATATAATGGAGAAAAAGCAGAAGATCATAATTCCAATTTAAATACCAAAAATTCGAGTTCATCCGAGGACCTAAATCAATCTGTTAGTAAAGATGTAAATGAAAATGATATGCCAACAAGTGATACTGATATTCTGAAAAGATCAACCAGATTAAAAAACAAACCACATTATTTACAAGACTATACAGAAAAATAGCCCCTGGGTGAATGTAGTATAAACATATTTTATCCATATATTGTTTAGAGGTTATATTATTTGTCTTTTTTGATTTATGTCATTAATAATTGTCAATGTTATCAGAACGTCACGTTTTGCGAATTAAAGCCTATTTCTTTAAAAGGTATTTTTATTACATACTGTGAACCTTTTTTTCGAAAATATACGTCAACAATACGAGTAAACATATATAAAAAAAACTGTTTGACGTAACAGAAAGAAAATGCTTAATTAAAATATTAATAACTGTGAGACCTTTGCAATGGCATATCTATAATAGTTTAATAATTTATTAAGAATCGATCAAAATCGAAATGTTTGAAAATATGATGATTAATAAAATACGTAGCAGTTTGAACTGATGACTCAATACTATAAGTCTATTTATTATTAAATATACAGGACCAACAATATCGCTCCAGTGCCCTATAAAAATATCTATAATTATTTATTTATTTTAAATAACAAGTCAAAAATCCTTGTTTTAGGAATGCCTATTTTTCATTTTAAAATTGTTTTTAAGTTTATTTATGATTATTTATTTTAAATAATATTCCATTAACTTTTAAGTTGTACAAACAAAAATATTCCGGCGTAGCCTGTAAGACGAAATGTTTCAAAAGACCACAATGAAAACTAAAAAATGTTAATGAACTTGGTTTTTTATTTTATTATAATATTATAAACGTTTTTACTAGATTTTGTGAACATTAATTAAATTAACTAAAATGTGAAGAACACGGGCTAAAAAGTCAAATAATATAAATTTTTAGAAAATCAATTTAAAAGTTTTAAACCCTATCATTTAACTTGCTGATTATTTGTGCTAAAACATTTACGTTTAAACTATTAGATACGTTCTTAAGAATTAAAGTGTAAAATTTTATTTAAAAATTCCGACGCACTTTTTTTAGAAAGCCCTTAAAAAAACGTAACGTTGAAGAAAGGGAAATGTCATGCAGTTTCTTATTACAATTTGGGACCACTTTATCAAATAATCATTTTTAATGAATAAATAACGATGTTGTTAGTTATTTTATATTTAGAAAAAAAAGATTACAAAGAAAGTTTGACATAATTCACAAACTTTATTTCCTTTTTTTTTTCGAGTTTCTTGTTCCAAGTGGTAATTTTAAAATGTCTCATGTGATTTTTTTATTTTTCTTTCTTTGCAGGTTAAGTAAGATCATTAAATTTAATGCCAAGCGTTTCATTTAAAAACAGTGCCGATCCGTGTTTTTATACGAGGTATTACGGACGGATAGTAATAAAAACTAATTTTTTTAACAAATCTTTAAAAAGCCAGAACAATATCTGAAACATATAATATTTTTAAAAAGGGGTTTTTAAGATTTGTAATAAACAAAAACCGCATGTAAACACAAGTAATAAATATAAAGTCCAATTTTAATGTTCTGGGGTGAAAGTTTTCATATTGTGTTTAAAGTTCCAAAAAAAGGTCGAATTTCTGATGTACACCAACAGTAAAGATTTTTTTGTAAAAAAATGTTTTAATAGGGTGTTGTTGTCACTTGCATTATTGTCCTTAAATTGAGACAACGCTAGTTTGTGTTGTATTTTGATTCAATATTATCTTTCTCCGACACATAGTCTATAGTCTGCCTACAGAAAAGCGACAGATCCCCTACAGCTCGACGGTGGGCAAGAGGAGGAAGCCTTTCTGTAAGCGTAGAATCATTATCAAGACAAACAGTTCTTCTTTGAATGAAGTCCAGAATGCTAAGTGTTGTAGAAGACGCCAATCCCGAGACATAAGAACAATATTCCAGAGAGAGTCTGATTTGGGATACATACAGAGTATACAGACTGGAAACAGAGAAATACTTTTTGGCTCGAAACAGGAATCCAAGCTTTTTTGAATCTGCCAAGGCTATGGATGTAATGTGTTTGTGCCAGTTGAGGTCATTCTCAAAAGTAACACGGACAAGATTAAACGCGTCTTTGTTCTGCAGAAGTTGGCCACTCATATGTAACACATAAGCAGTAGCAGACTTTTTTCGCGACAGCGAATATGACTGTGTTTTTTTCAAGACATAAAACTGAACAAGATTTTTGGCGCCCCAATTCAAGATAAGTTTGAGGTGTTGTGGGATAGGCATCCGCATTGACCTACGCTGGGTTTTCAAATCAGGCTTATTGACTGGCATGAGAAATTGAATATGTACCATTGTACCAATTAACTAGACTTTTTTCATAACTACTATTACCCAAAGGTATACGCTTTAATATTTCGGCAATTTTTTGTGGTATTAGCTGCACTTAGCAATAAGAAAAATATTGTTTATTTGAAGAGTGGTCGGTCAGACGACCTGGGAAACGGGTTATGTTAAAAATCAAAAAATTTGCTCCTACCGAGGATTATTACTGAAGTCTTGTAGGTGAGCTTATATTTTTTAACTTGACCCACTTACCTGATGCCTTTTTATTTATTTATTTATATATATATATATATATATATATATATATATATATATATATATATATATATATATATATATATATATATATATATATATATATAAAATTATATTATATAATTTTATTTTTTTGTTTATCCCAATTAGAGGCAATTTTCACTGGTTTATTGTTAAACACCATCTTGTTTATATTACTCTTAATAAACTAAAAACTAAGATCAAAAAAACCCAAAAAATAAATTAATGCACTTAAGTTCAAATTTATTAAAGGTAATCAATTAAATTGCAACGAGCAGTACAAAAAGTCATTTAACCTTGTTAGCGTTTATTTTGAGAATAACTTTAACCTGTATAAACACATTACATGAATAGCTTCAGAAGTTTTATAAAAGCTGGAATACTTCTTTTGAAGCAGAAAGTATTTCAGCTCTACTAACCTGTATACTTTTGATTTTTTAATAAAGTATAAAATTAAGCAGGCCGTATAAATTATTATAATAATCTATGGGATTGCTGCGCTTACTTCTGACATTCCGGTATTCCCTGGTGGTCATCTTTATTATACCTTTTGTTGTTTTTATAATCAGGTTGTAAAAGTGCAAATACCGTTTTGTCCGATATTTAATGGCAAGTTATTAATTTAGCGGATTTTCTTAATTAAAGTGTATACCGAATTAGGTAAATACATTTACCTGATTATTAGGGTCTTAATTTCAAATATTAATAATACAATTTATTTAGTTTGCCGGTGCATGTATAAATAAATAAGAGATTAAATGAAAGGACATTAACCTAATAAAACAACATCGTCTGTTAATGGTATGATAATCTTCTTTTACAATATACGAGTTTATCTTGGAACCAACAATAACCAAAATTTAGCAGGTGACGCTTATTTCCAATACGCCAAAAGAATACAGAGAACTTTTACACTTTTTGAATACACGTATATACCAGATATTTTTTTAATACTGAAAAAAACTTAATTTTGTTTTAAGATTTTTTTATCTTTAAAGTTAAATTGGCCCCCATCATTTATATTGTTAACCGACTTACAAAAAGAAAATTATTAATTCCACACGTATGTATGTAAAATTATTGGAATTGCAAAATATTTTCAATATATTAGGGTTTCCAAACAAATATACAAAATTTAAAAGTGTATATATCTATGTTTGTAGGTTTCGTATGTTTGTGTGTATGTATGTCCACGCATTTCTCTGATACCATTAATAATTTATTTATTACTGGCTTTCATTTACTTCAACTTAGGGAACAGTGAAGATTTTATTAACATCATATCAGTTCTTTTTGTGATCTGGTCTAATACGTGTAAGCGTAACGGTCTGGCTAATCATACGAGATACGGGTATGGTCAAGAAAATCATCAACCAAATCTTTAAATATTTACATAAAAAGGTAATTTATAGACCAATAAAAACAAAATCAAAAGTAGAAATTAAACTTATTGGGGGCCTGCAATTTTTTTGTAGACCTAAATTATTTTTGTATCTATGTTTGATTTCGTTTTTGTTGGTTAATTTAATGTATATACAGGGTAAAAAATACACGGCCAAAATTTAGAAGGTGATTCCAAACTTTTAGTTTTGTTTTCGTTTTTTTTCGTAATAATCTCTTAACTAAATGTCATAGTGGTACAAAATTAGGGACTTGGGGGCTCGTTAAGGCAAGAAATTCAAATTCATCCATATTTTTGATGTTGCTAGTAGAAGGCGCCAGCTACGGCCTACCCTACTTGTTTTAGATGGCGTAACTTTTTTTAGGCTTAGGATCTTGAAAACAGTTGCTCTTAGAGACCTAAATTAGATTTTTGATGCAGAGGGAATTATAGTAACTTCTTTTTTAATAAACAGGTCAATATCATAAGCTTAAAAATAGTTATGCCATCTAAAATAAGTGGGGTAGGCTGTAACTGGCGCCCTCTACCAGCAATATCAAAAGTATGGACGAATGTAAATTTCTCCCCTTTAAAAAAACTCCTAAATCCCTAATTTTTTACCGCTATGTCATTTAGTTAAGAAATTATTACGAAAAACAAAACAAAATTAAAGTTTGACACCCTATCTTAGTTATCAACTTTAGGGTAATGCAAGTTTACGTTAATTGCATTATTTCGACCCGAGGTATCTGCTGTTGCTCTGTGTCCCATTACTTCTAGGACACCCTGTATATAAAATCAATAAAAAGTTTCGATAAATATTACTACGAAAATGCAAAGTTTTTAGGATACAGGGTGTTTTAAGGAAAAAAAAATAGTTTTTTATTATCTTAAATACCCTTAAGCCGATTTTCTTCAAATTCGCCGGTGTTATTTTTATATATAGAGATCTAACTTAGGCCTAACTTAATTTAAAATATTAAGTCCAGTGTCGTCTTAAGGGCCGCTTTATTAAAACTAACTCTAAAAAAGTGTACACTACCAAAAAGTTATATTTTTAGTTGCCTTATTTAGAAAAACTGAAAAAAAAGTCAATACCGGGGGTAATACCACGAGTACTTAAAAATTATCGATAATTTTCATAATAGCTTGTTATTTATAATTTCATAAGTTCAAAGAACGAATGGAATTTGTATAACAAGCTTGAATGAAAATTATCTGGTTAATATTTATGCACGAGAGGTATTTAGGGAGAATATTTCTAGAATGGAGAAATATGGTAGTATTATACTATTAAAATGGTTTTTTTGTAATACAATTTTCAATTTCATGCAATATAATTAAAACTATAAACCGTTTTTTCAATTACTTTATCTATTTCTTTATCGTGTACATGACCACATCGACTCATTGTGACTGATTTTGACGTTTCTAATTGACAATACATACAAACAGGTTCGATTGTTCTGTGTTTGTAAGTAAGTGACTACTAGAGTGTATTACACCGGCAATAAAATCGGTATCCAGCTGAAAATATTGCTACCTGGACAAAACCAACAACATGGTCTTTCAGCGACAATTTTTTGACATTGTTAAACTGATATTTTTCATTTATAATTTTTGAATTATTGGCAAAAAATGAGTTCAAACAATGAAAACAGATTTGGAAGTAATTCATTTACTGAGATCGAAAAAGCAATTCATAACACGATCCCTTATAACACGGCGAAATCGAAAAAATCTGCTTGGGAACAATTTTCACAATTTCTTGAGGAAAAAAATTTCAATTTGAAAAAAGATACTTCGCCAGAAGATTTGGCAAAAATTTTAGAAGATTATGGGTATAACATGAAGAAAAGAAATGGAGAGGACTACAGTCTAGTATAAAATCCTTGTGGAATACAGTGGCACAGATGGTGCAAGAAAAATATTTCAAAGAATTTGGCAAAAAAGTGGATCCATTTCAGGACATAATATTTAAATCAGCTCGATTGGCACGATATACAAAGCGTCGGCAACTTCAGGCAAGGCTTGAAAAAAGGAAAGTGAGTTCAAGAAGCATTTACCACTACAGATCTTTTGGAAATGGTCGAATGTTACGACGAGGACAATCCAGACGGATTACAAAAAATATGTTTCCACATTTGTTCCTTTGAACTTGCCTGGCGTGGCAACGAAGCCGTTAATTTGTAAAATTCAGTATTTTCAAAAAGAACTGGACCTCAAGGGTAGGTAACTAAATAATTGTTATATTTATTTTGTTTGTTTAAAGATTAATTTTTAGGCAACTTCTCTGGAAGGGTTGAATATAATCCCATATTTTCGAAAACTTTCCAAGGAGGCTCTAAAAGTTTGACAAATAGTAAATGGCTAGTAAGAAACTGAACCAATGAAAACCTGTGTCCAGTTAGATTATATTTGAAATTAATGGAAAAAAGAGCAACTAATCCTCACAGAGCGATTGTTTTTTACTATACATCCCAACTGGAAAAAAGGAGTATGGTACAAAAACATGCCATTGGGCTTAAATACCTTATCAATCATGGACAAAACCATCTGCTGAAAAAATTGGCTTAGATACAAAAAAATTTAAAATTACCAATCATTCCCATCGATCTTCCGCAATTTCTACTTTAACAAAAAATGGAGTTGGTGATCAAGAAGCTATTAAGCTCACAAGACATTCTAGTACCAACTCTTTAAAACCATATCTTCAGGTAAATCCAGAGCACCACCTAAATTTTTTAACAATTTGCACAAAATAAGGAAAATGAAGTTTTTCTACGAGTACTCAGGTCCAGGTACAAACTCAATCTGAATTTGGTTTAAAAAAACAGCGCTCAAACTAATAATTATTAAAATTTCCCTTTTATATAAATAATTAAAGGGAGTTTTTTTGTTTACTTGTGTTGATGGCAATTTTTTTTTAAAAAAATAATTTTGTGTTCTGTTTATTTTTTTAAAAACTCCCTTTCGTGAAATAAAAAATGACGAATACCCCTCGAAAAAAAAAAATTTTTAGACAAAATTTCTCTCAAGGTTTTATTCAAATTTGTTGCTTTTCGGGAATTTGGGGTTTTTAAATTTTTAATAAAATCACTCGCCAAATTGTCAAGCAACAAACTTTCATTCTAACCCTTTTGAATATTTTGCCGAAAAAATTTTTTTTTTTGTGTTTTTATATATGAAAATACCACGTTGGTTTGGAACGTGAAATTTGCTGAAATTTTTTTTTATTTTTAACGTGTCTTATGGGAAAGTTTTACATGGGGGAAATATTCACAATTATTTTCGGTAAGGCCTAAATTGGGCCCCTATTAATAGGAAAAAAAAGTGAAAATATTAAAAAATCGTCTACAGTGTATGTAAGATAATTACCAAAAAAAATATTTTGGAGCCATATTTATAAAAACTTTTGTTATTTTTTAATAAGAAATCCTGTAAGGCCGTTTTTTAACACCCCGTATCAGAAATATTACATTTGGTAATTTTGTTGAAAGTAATTTTTTTTTATTATAATTTTTAATTTTTCAAAAGTTTTCTGAGATGTAAAATTTTGTAGGTGATGTACAGTCCGAGCGCAGGCAATTTCGGCCACATTCGGCCAAAGCAGGATCTTCGACCATACATTTGACTTCAGCCAAAGAAAG
>JAHBCN010017894.1:0-17723 GCA_019359885.1 Listronotus oregonensis
CTCGTAAGTACGTGTCAGAATTATAATGTAATACGCGCTACTCTAAAAAATAGCCCGCACGCGGCTGATCGGGCGTCCCGTGCGTAGTATGCATAAGTTATTCAATTAATTTTTGCGGACAAACTATGACTTTAACAAAAAAAGTGTAAAATACCTTTTTGGTAGAAAGAAACTTTTCCTACAAGATGGTATTTTTTATTTTCCATTATATTTATCCCATCCCAAAATATTCTGGGATTTTGAAGAAAAAGCATTTTTTTTAGAAAATTTTTTTGACTAGAAAATCGATTGACCCATGAACTTTTTTCTTATATCAACCAATATACTCTAAACTAATTATAGGAAAAAAAAACAGCCAGTTCGCTTATTACTTGGTCCTGTGGCCTCCACCAACTGGGCTATAAAGAAGAATAGCTTATAGAATAAGATTTAAAACAGTAATTATAAGGGTTACTTAAGTTTTGATTTTCATTGTTTTTATTTTTTAAATGGTACACAACGATTTAGTATCCACCATCCAACCGTTTTCAAGTGAAAAATAAAAAGTAATTTTAAAGCTACGATTTGTATAATTGTTTACCGAAGCTTGACCGATATTTCACGGTTTCAACAATGGCTGCCAGATATTCGAAATGTAATACTGAGGTTGTTAAATTTTTTAAGTTAAAATGTAGATTTTTTGATAATAAAATGACCTATTTGTTATTGTAAGATTGATATTAATAATTTTTTTAAAGAACTTGACCTCACTTGATAGCTATTTGTATGTAGAATATGTGTACCAATTTTTAAAACAATCGGTTTAAAAATGGGGGTCACCCGGATTGAAAATTACATGTTTGGGAAAATTAATTTAAACTTTTGTACGCCCAGCACACAGGTAGCTAAAAGATGCGCAAAAGTGAGTTGGAGGAGCAACGGTCATTAAACCTATTATAAGTCCGTCAATTTTACTCCAATTGACCTTAAAATTTAATACAATATTTTTGATATGTTATACATTCAAAATATTAAATAAATAAATAAAAAAATTCTAACTTTACCACCCCCTCCCTTAATTATAATAAGTACTTTGAAAGATATATGGAGATGTCCTCATCATTATCATCATCATCATCATAAGCCCCTTTGCGTCCACTGCTGGACATAAACCTCTCGTACTCTGTTCCACTCATAGCGGCACTGCGCTGACTGCATCCAGTTCGGTGTGATGCGTTTTATATCATCGGTCCATCTTGTTGGCGGACGTCCCTTACTTCAGTAGGCCTCATTTCTCGGTCTCCATTCAAATATTCTTCTGGTCCATCGATTATCTATCATTCTTACGATGTGTCCAGCCCAGTTCCATTTCAATGTAGTGATTCTTCTTATGGCATCCTCAACATCGGACCTTCTCCTTACTTTATTGTTAACATTGACCTCTCCATAGCATGCTGCGTTACTTGTACTTTGTTTACTATCTTCTTAGTTAAAGTGAGTGTCTCTGCTCCGTATGTCATCAATGGCAAAACGCATTGGTCAACTGCTTTTTTATGGGGATTTCTGATTTAAATACATCTTTAAGGTTACCAAATACCGCCCATGCCAGGCTTAAGCTTCTTTGGATCTCGGTTGTTTGATTGTCTCGGTCTATACGAAGTTCATGACCGAGATATTTATATGAAGTGACCTGTTCAATTTCACCGCCTATGATGGGAATTTTTCTACTTGCCACAAGGTTGGTCATACATTGGGTCTTCGAAATATTTATCTTTAATCCAGCCATTTTTGAGGTTTGTTGAAGTCTTTCCAACATTTGCGTGCTTTGTCAATGCTGTCTGATATTAAAACAGTATCATCTGCAAATTTTAAATAATTTAGATCTTCTCCGTTTATGTTTACTCCCATGTTGTCCCAATTTATTTGTTTACACACGTATTCCAGCAAATTCGTAGATAACTTTGGCGATATCGGGTCACCCTGCCGGACACCGCGTTATATTTTTGTTTTTTTTGTATCCCCATGGAGTCTTACACATGCTGTTGCTGTTTCGTAGATATTTTCAAATATTGCGGTGTATCGATGGTCGATTCGACAATGAGCTAGAGCTTGGAACATTCGGTGTTGGTCTATGGTATCAAACGCTTTCTCGCAGTCTACGAATATAAGTATAAGTGGCTTGTTATATTCCACATATTTCTCTATTAGAGTTTTAATGACCTGTAAGTGATTGTTTGTACCAAAACCTCCACGGAATCCAGCCTGTTCGCGCGGTTGGTAACTGTCCAGTTTATTTGTAAGTCTCTTTGTTATGATTTTCATACATAGCTTGCAAAGATGGGATAAAAGACTAATGGGTCGATAGTTTCTTAAATCGGCAATATCACCCTTCTTATGCATGAGAACAATGACTGCATTGTGCCACTGCGAGGGGTTGTACCTTTCAGAACAAATGCGTTAAAGAGTTTTTGAAGTATGCGTGTTAAAGCATCGCCTTCTTCTTTAATTGATTCGATAACTATGTCGTCGTCTCCAGGTGATTTATTGTTTTTCATTTCAGAGAGGCAAGCTTTTATTTTATTAACTGTTATTTCCTTGTATCCTCACTGTATATGTAAATATGTATTTTATTACCACACAGATCATATGGTTGTATTTTTTTGGATATGTGTAATTTTATAAGAGCGAGCATCCTGTAGAATTAATTTTCTCCATTTCTGCTTTAAACATTTTTAAGAAATACATACATTTACAGAATTTTTACGAGTTAGATACATTTTCTACAAGTTTATCTAGAATAAAAAACAATATTTATGGTTAAGTAATGAGAGTTCGGGCTATCTCTTCCTCTGTGCTACCCATTGAAAATGCCGAGAGAATTTCATAAAAATATATTTTTATGAGCAGACAAAATGTATTCTAAAAGTTTTCCAGCAGAATACAGATGGCGTTGACGCGAGAGCTTTGTTCCTCGTCTACAATGTGTTTCCTGCGCGATAGACAGCGTTTATTTCCCCACTTTTGTCTTATGTAGGCGCCTTCGCGAGGCGGTTTGTGGAGCTACGGTGATGACTATCTGTTTTAGTTTTCATTGTGTTTCGGTTTATACGTTTTGGAAGGTTTAGACATAATGAGAAGTTTTATGATAAAATAGGGTGTTGCATTGTTGTTGCGGCATATAACCCTTTAGCAACCACAATCAAATTTTAATGGTGTTTAGTTTAAAATGTTAAAATACGCAACGGTAAAATAAAATCCAGCGCTCATTTTATTTATAAGAAACTATTTTTGTATTTAGGTTACAATGTTGTGTAAAAGGGTGTAGCCGGGTAAGTATGGCGAAATGGCCCCCATGGCTATTGTATAAACTAGCATGAGTTTTAATATCTGCATACTCTGAAAACATCATACATATTATTTTTGGCATGGATTTTTAAGCGGTTTTTGAGATAATGCGAAAAGGTTGTAATTTTTAAAAGCAATTTTTCTCAAAAACTCTAGTCGATAAAAATAAGGGACCAACGCCAGTCTTTTAAAAACTTATTGAAGAATATAGCTATTTTTGACATTTCTACAAGTTTTTAAATGGCACAATAAAAATGAAAAATTATTTTAGTAATTGTTTTTATCCACACTAACCAATAAAATTTTGGATATTCGCTAAGTTCGCACGTCGTTGTCGTTGGTGGGCCAGTAGGATCTTTTGGAATATGAGCTAGAGTTGCTGGTTATCGGCAACCAAAAACATTAAAAACATTTAATGTTTTTGTCGGCAACTCTTGTTGCTAGCGTATGTAACGGGATCCGATGCTAAAGCGGCAGTTACACTGTGTCACTTTGGATGTACATCCAAAAAGAATCACTTAAAGTGAACTCGAACCAGAGTAGTCATCCTTGTTTACATATTTTCATCCAGTTTGGTGGTTTCATTACCACCGATTGAGACGTAAATAGTGAATTAAGCCGTGAAAATAACGTATTGTTTATTTAAATTTTTTACTGAACCTTCACTCTGGAGGAATCATCGGTTTGAGGAACGACTGTTTCATCAAAAGTTGGTCGGGGATCAATATGTTTCATCGATCATTTTTATTATGCACTTTGGATGAAACAAAAATGAAAGGAAGATTATACTTTTCACTTTGGATGATTCTTCCAAGATGGACATGCAAAGTAAAAAGTCTAAATGAGCCTTAAGACGAACACAAGGCTTAACTAAAGGTGTTAGCATACCGTGCTGATGAGTGAATGACATCCTGTGTCTTAAACAGGTGTCTCCAACGGTGCCTCTGAGATACAGGGCGGCCTCTCCGAGTATCTAGCCTTACTGCGGTAATGCTCTGCCGTAGTGGACTAATACTTCCCTAGCTCCAAACAGAAAGCGGACAGAACCGCTTTCATAGGAAAAAAGTGACTAAGGTGGCTGACCAAAACGGATAAATCCGTTTCGAAAGGTGCCCTTGAAGTCACAGGCGCCTGTTTCACAGTGAAGAAATTCCGTTCCATCCCGAACAAACAGGTGCTTAGCAAGGGATCCCTGAATCCAAACAGAAGGCGGACAGACCGCTTTTATAGGGAAAAGTGTTCCCTGGCTTTAAACAAAAAGTGAATAGGACCGTTTTCATAGGAAAAGGCCGGAGATTCTGCCTTAGTAGGAACATCTGGTTCCTCTAACAAGGACCTGGTAGCTACCCACGTCACTAGACCGGGAGAGGAGGGCATGACGGATCTAATCGTCTGCTCGTCATACTTTCCAGAAGACAGAGACACCAGAACACATATTGTGCTCATGTCCGGTATCGACACGAGTAAGAGGTTATCTAAGAACTCTCCCAATGAGGTATCGGATTCATTAAAAGTCTGATCCTTTTGGGAGAAATATAAAAAGGTTTGAGCCACAATAGATCGAGTGGTCGCAGTGGAGGGCGTAAAAAGTTCACCCACTTTAAACCTAACCCAACCTAGGGTATGTACTTTCACTACAACAAAGCGGATCAAAATCAAAAAGGCGCATTTTGAGTAATAAAAAAACGTAGACTTGCTAACTTGCTTGCTGCCCAGTTGCCTAAATCTCAATAAATTTTCTATTTTAACCTCAAAGTATTTTAGAATATACATACTAGTAAGATTTTCGAGTTTAAAAATATAAGTTTTCATATTTTTAGACCATTTAAAACTTGTAGAAATGTCAAAAAATCTATAATAATCTTTGAAGAGTTCTTAAAAGACTGGCCTTGGCCTATATTTTTATCCATTATAGTTTTTAAGAAAAATCCATTTGAAAAATTTTGCGCGTCATTCCAAAATTTATGATGTTCTCAGAGTTTGCAGGTAATAAAACTTACGCTAGTTTTTACAACAGCAATGGGGACCATTTCACCATACTTATCCGGCTACACCCTTTGATCAACTGGGACTAGCTCCATTTTAGGTTAAGCTAAAATTGTGAAATAAACCGAAAATTTTGTTTTTTAAAATTTGTTTTGGTTTTTTATCAAGAAAATGGATTAAATAAAAACCCTTAAATACCTTTAAGTCTTTAATAACAGAAACAAACGTAGCTATAAAAATGGAAATCAACAACTTTTGTAAACACCTTTTTACGACCAGTTCTACAGCAATTGCTACACACAAAAAACCCTAAATTACCTTTTCCATTATTTTTAATGGTTTACTGTGTAATTAACCTTAACAGAGCAATATCTGCTTTAGTTTATTTTTATAATCACTTAAGGTACCAAAATTGAAAGAGTTTATTTGAGTTTTACATCCAATTTGAGCTTTTATTTATTGGTTCCTTCCATAAAACTTTCTAATATAATTAAAATCCACATAATAATAATAATAATAATAATAATATTGCTTTATTCTCATATAAGATTAAACTTTTTTTAACCAAGCAGAAAAAAAAATTAAACTTTGATAATAACAAAGAATAATAATGCATTATATGATATTATGAGAAAAAAGACAAAATAATGGTTCTATAAAAAAATCTATTTTAAATTATCTTCAAAGCATTTAGACAATACAGAATAAGCCTATTCTAACAATGACTTTTTGACGGATATTGTATGCAAACTATCTATATTTTTATTAGTAGCAGGTAAATGATTTAACATTTTTTTAAAGTCATAAATTAATGTTTGTTTATTAAAGTAGAACATGGATTTGAAAGATAAAGTTGAGAATTTTGTCTAGTATTGTGCAAAGAATTCTAAGTATTTTTAAACCAATATTTTTAAAAAATTAAATACAGGGTGGGCCAATGAAAACGAAAAAAAGGCCGATTTCTCATATTCTATGGTTAGTAGGAAAAAATCGCTCGGACTCGTCGATTTTTATTTCGAGGGGACACATTTTGCGCTTATTGTACCCTGTCACTCAACCCCTAGGGGGGGTAAGATTTGCTACTAAATTCTTAAATGGGAAAGGGGGTGATGATACCTCATTTCAAAGATCATCGAATCCTCTTTTCAATGCTTTTTAGTTTTTTGAATTTAATGCAGAAGTTTTCGAGAAAATAATTTTGAATTTAATATCAAGTAACATTGAAAAAATAATTATTTTATCATCTTTAAAATTTTTAATGACCATTTTTTTTGGGAAAATGTCATTCTTTCTAAGCACAGCTTTCAGTTTTTGCTAAGGGAAACCCTACGAAGGGGGGGAGGGAGGATTATTTCAAATAACGAGAACATTTACATTCAAAACTTTCCTTCTATTTTACTTACTTACCTTTTATTTTTACAAGTGTTCAAAATGTTGGCTTTCTGCTTTCATGTAGTCATACAGGTTTTGTTTAAAACAGTTTCGGACGTTCTGAAGGATTTCAGGTGTAATGTTTCGACATTCATCAATGATGCGTTGACGTAAATCATTTAGAGATTCTGGTTGAGTTCTTTAAATTTTACTCTTTAAGTTACACCACAGGAAAAAATCTAACGGGCTTAAATCTGGTGACCTTGCAGGCCACTCCACTGGTCCTCTTCGTCCGATTCATCTTCCAGAAAATGTTTCATTCAAATACAGCAAAAGAATAGTGGGGAGATGCCCCATCTTGTTGAAATGTCCATTCATTCGCATTGTAACGGACATCATGTTCAACAATTTCTGGCAATGCGGGATCGACAGTGTCTTCTAACAATTGCAAGTACATTTGTCCTGTTAGATTTCCTGGTAAAAAAAAGGACCAACAACACAATCGCCATAAATTCCAGCCCCGTTGTTTAATTTCTCAGGATGTTGAGTGTGAACTTCATGGAATAAGTGCGGGTTTTCGTCAGACGAATACCGATAATTATGACAATTAACAGTCCCATTCACAAAAAACGAACACTCATCTGAGAAACAAATGTTGAACAACAAGTTCGGGGTATTTATTATCCGTTCACTAATTATCTCGCAAAATTCTACACGTCGGTCAAAGTCATCTTCATTTAATTCTTGCACAAGATGGATTTTATACGGGTGGAATTTATGGGATTTTAAAATCCTTCGAATGCTTGTACGGCATATGCCAGAAACTGTAGGTAATTGGGGGGGGGGGGGAAAAGGACCAACACCAATGCCATAAATCCAGCCCGATTTATCTCAGGATGTTATGTGAACTTCATGGATAACCGCTGTTTTCGTCAGAACAATACCGTGACATTTGCCAATTAACAGTCCATTCACAAAAAACGAAACTCTGAGAAACAAATGTTGAACAAGTTCGGTATTTTATCCGTTCACTAATTATCTCGGCAAACACTTTACACTTTGTTCAAGTATCTCATTAATTCTCCGATGGATTTTATCGGCTGCGTTAGCCAGTATTATGGGTATTAAAATATCATTGAATGGTACAGCTTATGCCGATGTAGTATTATTTGTGGTACTTAACGTAGGATCGATATTGACGTGGCCCAAAATAGCAATTTGCATTGCTTCGTTTCCCATTATTCGATTAGGAGCGATTCGTTTTCGATTGGCCACAGATCCTGCCCCCCTAACTGGATTTAGTTCATTAAATAACTTTGCTGTACTATTAGCGCACCTACCATTTTCATAATAAAGTTCAATTATCGACACTCTTTCCGCCGTTGAGTAAACCATTTAGAGCAAGAAAAAAGATTATAGGCCAAAATAATCACAGACATAAATCTTGTGAGATACTAAGTTTACATAAATTAAATGTAAATACGTTCCAAAGAAAAAACTAACTGCATTATTTATAAGTTTTTACACAGGTATCGAATTCCATAGCAGAAATAACTGCTAACCTTGGACTGATAATATTCTAAACAAGACACTGACAATACTTTTATAATTTTAAAGCGTAAGTAAAGGGTATCCGCATTTTATTAAGTGATAAAAAAGTGACATTTAATGCTTTCTTACTTTTTAAGTTGGATAGGATAGGATTTAAAAACAAAAATACTAAATAAAAAATAGTAATAAAAGTGAAAAAGCGTTGCTTTCGATTATAGACCGATTATGTATATAAAACGTATTTTCTTGAAAACTACTGCATCAAATTCAAAAAACTAGGAAGCGTTGAAAAGAGGATTCGATGATCTTTAAAATGAAGTATCAGTCGACGCCTTTTCCCATTTAAGAATTTAGGAGTAAAGCTCAGCCCCCTTAGGGGGTTGAAGTGACAGGTTAAAAATAAGCGCAAAATGTGTCCCCCTTAAAATAAAAATCGACGGGTCGAAGTGATTTTTTCCTACCAACCATAGCTATAAGAAATCGGCCTTGTTTCGTTTTCATTGGCCCAACCTGTATACTGTTTCTAGTCTGTGGATTCTTCTTTCAGTTCAAAGGTTATAGGTACTAGTTACCAGCCTAAACTTAGACATCATTTTTTAGTTATTAAATAACCATTTTAAAAGGGCAATTTGCGCAAGAAAACAATATCGTTTTTTTGTTTCGTATGGTTAGTTCATCCTCATCTAGTTTAAAAGAAATTGATTTCTGTTTATTCTACTAAGTTTGTTGACAGGTGTCGCAAGATATACTCTGAACTCTCTGGTTCTCCAGTTTTTTTTTATAATTGTGTGGATTAGATGCAAAAGGGTATAAGTGACTTATTTCGAAAAATTATTAAGCATAAAATATGGCTCTTTTTAAAAGAAACTTTTTGGCAAAACGTATTTATACCATTAAATTTTAAATTTTACACCCAATTCAATTTTTTGGCATAAATCTCTTGTTTTCCTTTGCATCTAACCCACTTAATTGAGAATTATAGGAGTGTATCCTATAGTCTATTGTGTGTAGCTGTTTCTATAATTGAAACATCTTATACATAGTTTAAAGAAATACAGTGAAAAGAAGTAGTATAGTGTATTTATTCATATTTAAACTAACAAAAAACCAGTCAAAAATCTGCGATAGCAAAAAAACCCATAAAATATCATCCATAAACAATCCATACAGGTCCCATAAAACCATCTTTTCGTCGGGCTTTTCTGAGAAAGTTCAAAAACATTTTTTATGCTAAGATAAGTTTATCAAAAAATTACCTGAATATAAGCATTTTTAAATGATAATCAACAAGAGAAGATTTGTGTTTGTAATTTTTTTAGTATTTGAAACAAATCAATACTAATTATTTAGACCTGGACAAAAATTTTCAAACGTACTTTTTGAGGTATTGAAAGTTTAGTTGTGTAAATAAAGACTTGTTTCAGCTACCAAAATTTTATGATTGTTTTTTTTTTTGGTTTAAATATGAATAATACATTATTTATAATACACTTTACATTGTATTATAAAATAAATATTAAATAGATCCGCAGCTGAATGTTTTTAAAATATTGTTTAACATATTACACAACTTTTAGTAGATAAACGTGTTTACCACAGTTGCAAGTTCAACAAAAAACCATATATATGTAGGGTAATGATCTTGATACGTTTGCTACAGTTTGTTACAATTTAAAATACCTGTAAGCTTTCTATAAAACTACAATTTTATAAGCAGACAAAATGCATTGTCAAAGTTTTTCAACAGAGTTGAGATGGCGCTCCCTCTCTCGAGTTTTGCATGACGTGACAATGTGTTTCCTGACTGATAGGCCGCTTTCATTTCCCTACTTTTGTCTTACGTAGGCGCCTTAACGAACGGTTTTCGGGAACTACGATCATAACAATTCATGAGGTTTTGTTGTCATTAGAATATAAATATATCGTTAAAGTACATTTTGTTTGCTGATTTTCCTGTTTTATTTTTAATATACTAAGTTATGATTCATCTTTTTTTTACAAAATCTATAAAATGTATACTATATTGCTGTATTATTGCAGCAGACTTAATTAAAAAAAGTTTTTGTTTTTGGATTTTTTTAACCTAGAAAAATTCCAATATATTAATTCTTTTTTCATGTCTACAGAAAAATGTAGTAGTTGTTTTGGTTTATTAAAAGTTTTCACTAAGAACCCATAATTTGTTGTATCAAATTTCAGCTGTAATTTCTATAAAATTAAGTATAGAACAATAAAATAAAATCGTAAGATAAGTTAATAAAGACGTGTTTCGTATTTATTTTAATTCTAAGCGCGTTTTGAATTTATGTAAGAAATTTGTATTAAGTCGTCTTTGTTACTTTTTTTTTTAAATCCATCTACTTTTATCTGTGTTATTTTCATCAGATTTACCTTTGTGGCTATCATATGTTTCTTAGTCTCTATAAAATAAACAATTAAGTGTTTTTTTTAATACTAAGTTATTTTTTTCTTATTTTACGATTTGTCTAAACCTAAAACAAACAAACAAAAATTTATTTATTTTTTAATAAATAAACTGGTATTGGTATGCATTAAGAATAGTAGGTATTGATAGTAAATAAACCACATAAATTTTAATATATTAATTAAAAAAACTAAATTAAATAAAAATTATATAAGAAAAATACAGTTTTAAATTTAATATTTAAAATAATTTTCGGGATCTACGTTGGCAACAATCCACTGGATTTTATTTTTATTAGTTTTGTTAACTATTTAATATAAATATTTGTTTAAAGTACACCTTGATTATAGTACACGTTTTTAAAAAATTTCAATATATTAGGTTATGAAACACATTTCTTAAAAAAAACCATGTATTTACTTTAGGTCTTTTTTAACAATAAAAATAAATAAATATTTTACAAAATTGTGCAAAAAAGTTTTTTTGTTTTAAAGTGCTAACGGGTAGATGGAAGGCAGCATTCCAAAACGTAAAAATCGATGGAAATAGCAGATACTGATTGTTTACGTATATTAATAAATATAATAAATATCATTATTAGATTGTCAGCTCACCCTAAAAAAAGGGACCAACCTTACCCAGTATGCTCTCACTGATCATTTAGTAATATATTTTTCAGGATTGCTGCAGTGCAAAATTAGCCACCTTAGAACAATTATACTCAAAATGCAATTTGATCGATTTATACGTCATAAATAACCTTTCGAAAACTTTAACTTAGCATAATAAGTACGGTTGTGATAAAACTATTATTTTTTTTAAATCAAAGTTAATGTCGAGCTTGGATCTTGGGATGACAGACAGACAGATTTACACGTATGCCGATTATTTTCAGACATATTTTTTTAAATGAAATTTCGTATGGTTATGATGGCATATTGAGTATGAATTGATCCAAGATTGCTATTTATTGTACTCTCTAGGTCTATTTTTTTAGTTCTAACCAGAACTAACCCCAGTCATCCTGTAAAAGCTTTCAATAAATGATCAGCGTATAGTATTTAATATTTTAAAGGGCATCCTGGGTACTATTGATAATTTTTTTCTACGGTGAGCTAATGATCTATACAGGGTGTCCCAGAATATGTGAGCAATGTCTTGGAATCTGATAGAAAACCTAAAAATATTATAACAAGAATTCCCATAAACTTTTTTCCTACGACATTCCCCCCCTACGGAAATACAGGTACTTAACGGAAGCCCCTGGAAATGTTTTTTTAATAGCTTTTAAAATACTAGGCGTAATTTAATATTTTTTAAAATGAAGGTTACTAGATAATTCGTCTTAAAATGAACCTATTAAATCAAATTTGGATTGTTTAGTTTGCCAGGGACGGACTAGCTCTGACACAATAATAGCAATTTTCTTAGCACCCTGTATGATAAAGGCTCAACAATATTATTTTTGGATAGCTTTAACCTTAAACTAAAAAAAGGTTATCTTAATTGATATCGATAAAATCAACTGTTTACGAGAAATAAATGTTATGGTTGGTGAAGTTTTTTACATTATACAGGGTGTTTTCTAAATGAATGTCAATACTTAAGGGGGCAATTTTTGAGTTCATTTTATACAGGGTGTTAAAATTTTTAAAATTAAATCATTTATTATTAATATCTGTTATACCATATGTTAATTTTTTTTATTTCCATCAGTGGCGTTCGTACGGAATTTTATTTTGGCAGACGTTAATGGTACACCACTAATTTCTCTTAAAATTAAAATTATTTTTAAAATACCCAACCATTTCTAAGCAAAGTTAATTACTTGATTTTTTTTTCGATGCACGGTTTTTGCTTAAAAAAATTAACATATCGGTAAAGAATATCACCATGCAGAGACATATCGAGATTTAATTTTTCTCGTGCGTCGGACTAAAAAAATTATGAGCTGGTTTAATCTTTTGATTTTTTGAGTCCGACGTACGCTTTTTACCAAAAAAAAATTAAATCTGGATATTTCTTTGCCTGATGATATTGTTTACCGATATTGTTATGATCATGCAGAGAAACGGTTTTTATTTGTTTTATGCGAATACCGTGCATCGGATTGAAAAAATCAAGTAATCAACTTTGCTTAGAAATGATTATGGAATTTAAAAATATTTTTATTTTATGAGAAAGCAGTGGCGTACCATTAATGTCTGCCTAAATAGGCAGGTCAAATTCCGTACGAACGCCACTGATGGAAATTAAAAAAGTGGTACACTAAAAAATGCTTCTTGATACATAGTACATGTATGCCACATTTTATTAAAATATCCAAAGTAGTATTACAGATAATAATATTAAATGATTTATTTTTAAAAATGTTACCACCCTGTATCTTAAAAGTTAAGACGTTTAGGAAATACGTTCATATAAAGTTTTCTTCTTAAAATGGACTAAAAAATTTTCTCCTTAAGTAACGACATTCAATTAAAAAACACCCTGTATAATGTAAAAAACTTTACCAACCATAATATTTTATTTCTCGTAAACAGTTGATTTTATGGATGTCAATCAAGAATACCTTTTTTAAGTTTAAAATCAAAGCTATCCAAAAATAAAATTGTTGAGTCTTTCTCATATAGGGTGTTAAAAAAATTGCTAATATTGTGTCAGAGCTAGTCCGTCCCTGGCAAACTCAATAAGCCAAATATGGTTTAATGGCTTCATTTTAAAAAGACTTATCTAGTAACCTTCATTTTTAAAAATCTTAAATAAGGCCTAGTATTTTAAAAGTTATTAAAAAAAACATTTTCAGGGGCGTCCGTTATGTACCTGTATCCCCATGGGAGGGACGTAGGAAAAAAGTTTATGGGAACTTGTCATACTATTTTTAGGTGTTCTACCTGAATCCAAGAGATTGCCCACATATTCTGGGACGCCCTGTATATACTTGTGTAAGTATTATACAATAAAATTAATTTGCTTTTAGCCGCTTAGTGAATTACAATTATTCTCGATGACCTGTTTATAATTTTGCTCATTTCAGCGAACGACGCCCGCCCGATGCAGATGTGCCGAAATGCTAATGAACGATTCGGTTGTAATTTATTATTATTGATGACGATGTCAATTATCGCTGTTACCTTTAAATGTGTTATACGATATGGAATCTAATTACTGCGATTTTTGAGGACAGGTAATCTCATTACGCAGTATCAGTTTGTGTCAAATTTAATTCGAAAATCAAGGGGAGATTGTTTATTATTATTTAGATGATAAAGTTATTTTTTGTATAATAAAGTAAGGGATGTATGATGTATTGAAACGAATTAACTTGCAGGTTAAGGTATTAACTTTGGCTTATTTAGTTTTAACACGTTTTTATTTATGTTGATCAGTCTGTAAAAAATATAAACTGTAAATTTTTTTAATGTCATCTGTATCAGTTAGTACATAGTTATTTTCCTAACAAGTGCGCAAAGTGATGTTTTTCCGCACACGACTACCGTTGAACGAACGACGCGAAGTGTAGTTCGGGAAAGCAGTCAAGTATGGAAAAATGATTTTGCGCATGCATTAAAAACAATATTTTTTCTACGAACATCAGATAACAACAAAAGTAACATTATATTGTTGCTTGAAGAAAAAATTTGACAATATTTGTCAAAGTCAATAGATTTCTTATTGTTGCTTGACATATTATATTCACTTATTATTATTACATGAAGTAATTAAAAGATCTGTTTTTTTATTTATTCTAACTGAAATATTGAATATAACAAAAAAACCCAGACAAAAGGGAATACACTAAAACTTGCAACGGCTTAGTCAGTGCGAAAAAGTAATATTTTAAACACTCAAGTACGTGCTTAAAGTTTAACTATGCGCACGCCCGTAGGAAATAGTAATTTTCCTAACAAGTCACTTTGCGCAAGCGTTAGGAACAAAATTTTTCCTACGAGCGTCAGATAATACCAATAGTAAAGCAATGATTATTTTTTAAATTATGTTTAATCTGAAAGAACTACTACAACATATTTATTATAAATGGGAATTATTTGTTGATAACATTTACAACAAAAGAACAGTTATTAGCATATTGTAAATTAATTGCAGAACCTGTAATTTCATTTAGCGGGTGGCTTATGGAAGCGCTTATTGTACGGCTTGATGAAGGATGACTTAGCTCAGAAGGGAGTTGCTCATGGTCAATATTTTATTCGACATATCCTTTTTCTGATTTGTGGATTCATCAATGTAGCTCAGCTACAGCCGTTGATTTCCAGCCCCAAGTCGCTTGACATTGGTAATTCCTTCTCCAGAATCCGCTAACATAGTCGCAGAGGATCGACGAAAACTATGTCCAGTGTACTCTTCTGGATTTTTTAATTTTAGGTATGCAACAATTTCTAAAGGCATTTTACCTATTGAATTTATTCCCACACATTGCATACTGCATGCTCCTGGTTTATACTGGACAAAAAAACGTCTGTGTGGTTTTTGCAAATTTGCATATTTACGGTACAATTGCAGATAAAGTCCATTATTTGTTTCATCGGACACTACAAAGATTCTGGAAGTGTTATTTTTACTGTCAGGAATTTTCACCACTATCAAATTTTCATTATCCTGTATGTCATCATTCATTATTTTTGTAAGTTCATCTCCTACAAGCACCGGCTAATCCAAAAATCTGTAGCAACTTTTATTAGAAGGTAAATATTATCAGGTGCTTCTTTCATAAATCTTGAAACTTCTTCTTTGCTGAAAGTTTTTGATTTTTTTGGCCGGTATCCCACGTTTTGGTGTTTAAGTAGTGATGTTAGCTTGAAATATGAACTTAAATCAAGGTTCCTTTTCACTTTGAGGACACATTTTAACATAGAGTACTTACTCCATAAAGTATTATGTTTTTTGCAAATCCGCAAAATAGGCCAAGAACACTTCTTCTTTAATACTTTTTGTCCCCTTGCTGGTTAGTTGTGTGCTGGAGCACCAGTTTTCGAAATGACTATATTGATTCTCATATTTTTCACGAGATTTTACTGGTAATAAATTCAAACTTACGGTATTTGCTGCATCCAGGATAGAATCTGGTAGCTCCTCATCGAACTACTCATTTTAAATAATTATTTTTGTCGGATTTTATTTAATTAAAAAAGATACTATGACGCCTTTTCATTAGAAATGCTTGTTTGTATTGAAACTCATTTGTGCAATTGCTTGTTCTATGGAAACGAAGAAAAAATCTGACATGGGTTTAAAATCACCAAGATTACATATTGTTGCTTGACTTGTCATAATCATTTATTATTATTATTCAGGGGAATTAAAAATGTTTTTTTGTTTTTAGTTGAAATATTGAAAATTACGAAGTAACAAACAAAAAGAGAATAAACTAAAACTTCAATGGCTTGATATTGCATGAAATAGCCTACAATTACTAAAATACATATAAATCTTGCTTACCTGTAAGATAAGTAGTAGAGTAGTTTTACTACTAACAGAAAAGTTCACTTTTCCGCACGCCTTGCGGAAAAGTGCAACTTTGCGCACTCGAATGCGTGCGGAAAAGTAGACTTTTCCGCACGCTCGTAGGAAAAAGATTTCTTCCTATGACATAAATGAGTGACTACCAAATGATCACATGAAAAGCTTCTGTCGAATCATATATTATAGTCCTAGTTGGTGAACATCTTTTGGTAGGTACTTGAGGCTCTATGAAAAATTTGTTATTGTCCTTGAAGGACCCCTCAATCAGGAAGACAGGTCTGACTGAAAGGTAGCGGCCACCCACCAACCCTTAAATTTTTTTAAAAGGGAAATTTTTCTATTAAAAAAATATTTTTGGGTCACTTCAATATTTCTATATCTTGAAGTTAGATATTTAAAGAATTAAAAAAAAAAAAAGCCATCAATTGGGCGGGTCTAAAGGGTAAAGAAACCCTCGCACAATAGTTTCTTAAACAAATCCAATATAGTATAATAAAGTATAAGTGGATATTAAGGACTTTAAAACACGCGCACTTCTTTGAGCATCACGGCGTAGCCAGCGTTCTCGAAATAGAGCAAGTGTTTTAAAGATCAGTTTTCCACGAATACCTTACGCTATTTTTTAAAAGCCTTTAAAACATTTTTTATGGTAATTTTTGACTTACAAAGACTATTAGATAATATTTTTTTCTCGACATGTGCCAAAATACGAGGTTAAAGGTTGGCAATGTCATCGTAAATTTCACATTTCTCGTGTTTTGATTGATGTACCATAGTAACTTTTAAAACAAGCGCGTGTTTGAAACTTGGATTTAAACACACTCAGGCGTATTTTAACTAAGCAAAATAGGGTACAAATAAAAAAATATGTTTGAGGCACTTGGATATTTTGCAAAAATTAATATAGGTATTAAAAAAATGTTTTGGCTTTGTGGGATTATTTGTCTTTTGGTATTTATATTATTCTCCCAAAATCTCAAAGTGCCTCAAAAATATTTATTTAATTTGTATAAAAAACCATTGTCTTAAATTTTTAAACTAAAGATATTATAATTTATTTTTATTAATTATATTTTAAAATTAATCAAAAAGATTTTTTAATAAAATAATATTTCTTTTAGAAAAATTCAAGAGTGGGGAACAGACCTAAGCTTTCTTATTTAGGGGGTTTTTAAAGGAAAAATTACACAATTTTTCATAGTGCCTCAAGAACCTACCCAAAATTGTTCATTAGCTCTCCCACTACTACCTGGATACCTTAAATTAAATTACTTCTAAAAAGCTTTGCGTCTTGCTTTTGTAGGAGTAATTTAATTACACAACAGCGATTTTCACCAAAAGGGCTGCCACAAATGTGTTTAAGAATACAGAGCTAATGATCTATTCAAAGGCTAATCTATCGACTACCCGCACCACAGCTTGGCTATTACGGTATAAAGACAAAAGGGGTAAATATAAAAGTGCGAAGCACAGCCATCTAGGGGAGAGAGGTCAAATATACTTTTTTTGTTAAAAAGCGCATTTATTAAAATATAGCTTTAATTGTTGTTCCAAAGTAGTATGTACTTACTAAAACTTTGGA
>JAHBCN010017895.1:0-17617 GCA_019359885.1 Listronotus oregonensis
TTTTGTTTAAGCATTTATCAAACTTTTTCAATATGGCCGTTATTTTAAACACCTATTAAAATTAAATGGTTTATATTTTTTTCTGTTACACTGCTCTTAATTTTGTTAAATTCAGTGGCATTGATAATGAATTATAAAGTTCCTAAAGTAGATTTTTTTTAGAGCATACGAATCTGGAAAGAAATCACACCTTTCCATTTACCATTCACAAGTTACCCTCCACTCCTAAAAAGTGGAAAGGGTTACAGTTACGTATGCTGTTAAAAAGTGTCCCCCAAGGTCCCGTTGCATCACTTCAAATTTCAATTTTTTAATAAGCCCCTCTCTCTATATTAGCTTGTAATACTTTTAAAGAACCACTTTTTACATAGTAGGCTTTATGCAATTAACAAATTAAGATTAAAAGTTCCTATTTAAATTTTATTATAACTGACGTATTAAGTATATCTGGATATTGTATTTCAGGAAATGTTTCGCTTGTGGGACTTAGTGTTGAAGTTTTAGGAAATAAATATATTTGCGACCCACATTTTACAGAAAATAATTTCAAAACGAAAAAGAAAAAAATTCAAAACAGATGCAGTACCAAAAAAGTACATAGAGAACAATCTACTAGCTTAAAAGTTAAAACTTTTTTACTTTATATATAAACTATATATGTAAATTTTATAAATGGACATTGGAAAAAAATAAAAAGAGAAGTTTTTAACAAAAATTAAAAAATCTTTAACACCAATAAAAAGTGTATTTTGATAAATAACAATTTAGCTCTGTAATATAATATAATGCAGCAGATTTTTAAAGTAATTATTTTTTGGTACTATATCGCTTTACCTATATATTTTAATAATAAAACCTTATCGTTTTTATGACGTGATGGTCATTTTTACCGCAGTGTTTATTGCTTGATTAAATTAAGCGTTGTTTTGACTTTGCCAAATGTTATGATATTTGTCACAGTCTTAAAACTGATTAATAATTAATTCATCCAGTATTAAACACTGCGGTGCAAATGGTTATAAGTGGAACCTTTATATTCTTTGGCTATTTGTAACATGTAAAAGTACCTACTTAAATACTTCATGTCTAGTTTTGCTCGCAAGGCGAGGGTTACCGCGCAAAAAAATATTTTATTCGAGAGCATTGATATCTCCACACCGATTAAATGTGTTCCATTTAGATGAGCTATCTATTCGTAGTAGTATCAATCTTTGGCCAAGGTTATTATATTAATTTTTTATTACTGAAAATAAAATACTAGAAAACATTAATTTTTTTTGGTGTAATCCAAACATAGTTTCGTTTCTAGAATATTAGCTTGTGTTCCATAGCCTACTGTGGTTTAAAGTAATAAAGTTTAAATAAATCGCTTTAGTCCGGTAACTGAAGACCTGAAAGTACCCAAAGCTGTAAATAAATCTGTACCGATTTCATTTGTGGCGCAATTCTTAGGTCTTCGCGAATGCTTTTGAGCGAGAAAAAGTTTATCATGATTTCGACGTGGGAACCCGCTGAAAATGGCCCCCACAGTCCCAAAAATGAGTTTTCCGCGAATATCTGCCAAAATATGCAAATTAGAGAATTTTTGTTCAGACAAAAAATAAAGATCACTTCGAAATCTACAAAAATGGTTCTTACCATTTTTTTGCAACACCAATATTTTTCGAAAAAACGGCCGTCGAAAATCCGTAACATACAGATTTTCTAAAACTCCGGAAACGACTAAAAAATGCAGATGGGCAAAACAATTTTTTATCAAAACGCAAGAAAGATGGTGAAGGAAATTTTCTGGGATCATTGAACACTTGCTAAGGTCTCATTATAAAAAAGAAATATTATTAACAAACCATTTTTTCAAACAATATCAATAAATTAATTAAATACTCTCAAAATATTGTAAAAAAAAATTTGAACGATTTTTTAAATATTTTAGAAAAATCAGAATGGACCCAAACTCATATGCAATGATAGGTATAAGTTTTCCCATTCCGATGAACTTTGAATGATTAAAAAATGTACATTATTGCCCGAGTAATGAACAATTCGTCGCCCGCTTATAAGTGAATTTATGAAGATTGTAGCGGTAGAGCGGCAGCTGAAATAAGGGGACTTTTGGATCCTTATCTCGAAAACTATCGATTTTTCGAAAAAATTATAGGGTTCCATTTTTGTAGATTACAAGGCGGTCTTTATTTTTTGCCTAAACAAAAATTCTTCAATCCGCATATTTTGGCAGGTATTCGCGGGAAACCCATTTTTCGGGTCTTGAGGGGCCATTTTCAGCCCTTACCCACCTGTTAATGTTGATCAACTTTTTTTCGCACGAAAGCATCCCCGAAGATCTAAGAATTGCGCCACAAGGGAAAACTGTACAGATTTATTTACAGCTTTGTCCCATCATTTACTGGACTACTTAGAAAACCAATATTATCCATAGTGTGTTATATTTTTGAAAATAATATTTAATATACTATCTTTTTAGTTTAAAATATTCAGAGAGTTCCATTTAAAAAAATGAGGTTAGGTCCGATAACTTTTTACAGCTGCCACTGTATTTTTGTTGACCGTTTTATAAAATATGCGGACGAGCGAAGAATCTGCGTTTTCTTATAAATGAAGAATGTTTATCTTCAATAAACAAATAAATCTATTTTAGACTTGATTAAAACCTTGTAAATTAATTATCAAAAACACTAAATACAAAAAAATAAAATTATAGTTAAAATTATGCTAAACCACTTAAAGACATCCAGGTATAGTATTGTATCATATCAAAAAAAAATGTTCTTTTTGTTTAAAATATATAGGTTCCTAATTAGCTGGAAAAAGAAATATTTAAACAAACATTTCACTACACCAAAACCAATTCAACGATACAGTTCAAATTTAAATTAGTTTGCTCAAATATTCCTGACTCCCCCGTTAAAAATACTGTATAAATTAAAATTGAGCGTCATTTTTCATATTTTCTCTATGACTTCATACAAAATGAAGGTTGACATTGTAAATAAAATTACTGTTTAATAAATATTTTAACAACTTTTCAAATAAACTATATAAATTCTGTATTATATTCATCTCTTTAAATATATTCTATTCTTCTAGGTAAGACGAAGGATTTGTTTTTACAGTTGGCTTTATACAGGTCCTTAACATGTTTGTAATATTTAAAAATTAGATTGATTTTGTTTAAACTTTTTAAGTCTAAAAATCTTCTACAGACATATGAGACTTACATATACAGGATTGCTGATCATAACAGTGAACCTGCATATAGAAAAACCTTATACAAAGTGTTTATAACAATAAGAATCTGAATTTAAGTTATGTTTTAGAAATATTACCAGTTTTAGTTTTATACGCTTCATGATTAAAAAAATGAGGACAATTTTATAAGAATTTACATCGTTTGTTTTTTACAGGCAATTTATGTAATAATGGTTTTTTATTTCATGCCGCAAATAAACAATCAGAATTTCTTACTACATTTATTGAACTGAAAAACTGAAATAGAAAAAAATCCTGAATAGATTTTAGATCTGAAAGGACCTGTAAAAAGACTGATAAACAAACACGTGAAATAAATGTTTCAGTCAGGTAGATAGAATAAAAACAATCCTAGATATACCTAATAAACATTTACAAATGTCAAAATGAAACAAAAAACGGAGTCTTTAAAATATTTTCAAATATCCTTTTAACAACTTAGGTTCTAAAAAAGTTATCTATCTATGTCTCTTGCAAAAATATTTTTCACTTGTTTCGAATTATTATTTATGTAATATGTATACATTGAATTTTATTATTTCAGTACTTCCAAACTGTTCTGAGCTCGCGAAAGAATATGCGGAATATATCGAATGTCACAAAGCAAGTCCACCAAATTTTCCAGGGCATATTCTTTACATTAAAATAAGACAAAAAATGTACATAATCATGATCAAAGAAACGCATCATAATGGGTTTTAGAGCGTTACAAAAAGAAGGTACAGTACATTACACAATAATTCGTTGATTTCTCGTTTTACTTGCTACTGTTATTTGTAAAACTCAATAAACTTTGGGTAACCGCATGTAGGTTCGGACTTAAAATTTTCTTTATTTATTATTGTACCTAGTTTTTGGTATATTATATAGGTTAAAGGCAAATTGCAGGTGTTCAATATAAAGCAGAGTCTTTTCATCTTAGTTCATCAGTCGTTTGTGAGGGTATTTTTGTGTGTTATTGAGCATCCAAAATAGCTAACCTAAACTATTAATATTAGTAGGTAATCAGGACCTGTACTCTTTTAAAAGGTGCGGTGCCTACACAATAGATATTTGTCAGGCAACTTATTTATGGTTGGGTTTGAATTTTATTGCAGTCGAGAAATCAGCGAATTATTGTGGAATGTACCATACAGAGACTATGTTAAAAAAAAGGGGTAAAGGGAACTTAAACCTTTAGGGGTTTTTTTTCATATGTTCAATTGACCCTAAAATATGTAAAAACTGCAATATTTAAAGAGATGTATTTTCGAGATAGGGATGAATTTGTCCACCTATCAGTTTTTTAATTTTAACTCACATTCTATGCACTTTCTGTACACATAGAAGGATGGGAAAAAGTCTCCGGCCCAAACCCATAGAGGGAGCGAGTTGCCGTGAAATGTTATAAAGTTGTACTTTTTGTCAAGCATGAATACAATTGGGATACGTGCAGTATTTAAATATTTTCATATTAAAGGTTTACCTCTTGCTTGATAGTTGGGGAAGTACAAGTCCTAGAAATATTACACACTAATTTCGGGACACCCCGTATATGCAACAGTCTAAACCATATGAAAAAGTATTTTACCATTAATGGTTTACCAAACATTTGTGGAATTCATAGTTACTAAAATACGTTTTCTGACTCCATATAATGGCACTGCTAAATTTTATACTTTTCTGGAATTTGTGAATGTACTTTCTATTACGAGCTTCATCACCTGGCAGGTAGAAAGCCCCAGCAAAATGACTGTTTCTTTGACAATAGTTTCTTTAGTATAGAAATATTGCTCTGTTACATTTCTCTGAACATGATTATGGGAATTTGTACTATTTTTATGTGTCAATTTAGTTCCTATGATATTGTGCGCTTATTTGGGGACATTTATATATTCCTTAACAAATCCTACATTGACTATTTACCTTACACAATATGTGCATAAATGGCTGTTATACTAAACCCAAGTTAAACAGCTTAACAATAAATAAAAACAGTTAAAACAATATGAAAGTAACTTTGTTCTGGAAAACAAAATAGTACAAAATTAATATCATTTTCCTGTATAGAAGGAAAATACATAAATAAAATAAATATTATTACAAAAAATACACAAAATATTTTTGCAAGGAGCAATCTTTACTAAATATAAACATTTTCTAAAACAGCGAGGTTACTACCTTTTATCACTTTTTATTACCTCGCCTGATTCATGTCAAGCTCGCGCCTATATTTTACCCATTCGTCCTGGTTGTTGTTGAAGACTACTCTAGGGGAGGAGTTCTCCTTTCTTTTTGTTCTGAGCAGCCTGGGTTTAAATGGCACAGGCCTTTGTTCTTCGTAACTGTTGTCCTCGTAACCATTCATATACCGGGCCATTTTGGGTTGTTGATCACAGTCGCCATTTTGGGACAATGATCTGTATAATTGATTATATTAATGGTTGGGCCAAAGACAATTGTAGTTACCACTATAGACACACAGAACAATGTAAAATTTTTGGTAATAGGTTTGGACGCTCGCTTGCTGAGATTCCTTGAGCGAGCGTCCATCGAGAGAATATACGTGCACACGCTGCTGTATAAACGAACCTTGTTGCCAAACCAATAAAAGAAGTAACAGAAAGTAGGAATTATTTTTGTCGAAAATAGGCTTCGATTTTATATTCGTTTTAATAATCTTAATCTTATTTTTTTTCTTTTTTTCTTTATTAAATAATAAAATTTTAATTATTTAAACTTGTACTGTGGGGTATTATTTCCTAAAATATATTTATACGGACAATAGTTGGTAAACATGATTTCAAATCTTTACAAATTCAATTTTTTTATTATAAGACATCCCTACATAACAAGAAATATTTGTATAGGCTTACCTAAATTATTTAACTTTTTTTATAAATAAAATCCAAATAAACGCATGTATTTTTTATTTTATTGCTATTTGCAAATAAAGTGAGAATTATTAATTAAAGTGTGGCCATTAAAGAAGCAAAAAAACGGCTAGTTTTTTGGAGTTAAAAAAAAAAAACGTTTTTGTTTAATTCATAGCATATCGTATTGCCATTTGTGCGTTGTGATTTGTTTGTGTTTTCCCTGTGGTAATTAAAATTTTTATTCTTGTTAAAAAGTCGGGAAATCTATGTCAATATTATCACTGCCGAGTGAGTCGAAAAGCAAATAAAGTTAGGCTTTTTCGTTTTCCCTACAAGAATAGTACACTATGTAAGCAAATGATTATAAACTGTGGTAAGTATTTATCTATGTATATTAAAACTATTTAGACTAATAAATACCTTATAATTATATAATCGACACCTAAAATTTAATAGGTATTTAAAAGAGTGACCGCAAAAATCGCTTAAAAACTGCCTGTTTTTTCACATTTATTCATTAAGGAAAGCAGTGCTTTTCGTTTTTTGCAAATTTTTAAAAATCACTTCAATTTAGGGGTTGAAAAGATGCCAAATCTAAAACATTGCAAAAATACAGTGGTATTAAAAGTTATTCTTACTGCAATTTTTGTTTCAAATGGACCTTGAAAAAATGAAATAATACATTTCCATCCCTGCGAAGGTTGTAAATCAACCCCCATGAACTATGTAAGGGTACACTCATCCCCTAAAATATATAAAATCATGTACAACTTTAAAAATTGCAAAAAAATCAGATTTTTTGGACATGTCTAATAATGAATAAATGTATATGATAGTCAACCACCCTTTTCTAAGGGTAAAAATAAATGAAATCCTAGCTTTTACAAAAGAAGTCTTAGCTTCATATTTTTTGATCCAATTATAAAAAGCAGGTGTACCTAGATTTTTTGGGATCACTCTTAACCAAAACCACCCCTGCAAGGGGGTAAATTCATCCCCTAAATTAAAAAAAATCATGTTTTTTATGAGATATTCTAAAACATCCAAATATATTTTTTAATATTTTAAAAGCTTTATATGATTTTATACATTTAAGGGGATGAATTTACCCCCTTGTAAGGTAGCTTTGATTAGAAATAAACTCGAAAAATCTAAGAAGGCCTATTTTATACCTCTGGGATGAAAAATATGAGGCCAAAACGCTTTTTGCATTAGCCAACATTTTATTTAATTTTTCTGATAATGCCGGGTTTCTTTACCCTTAATTTTAGGAGTGGTTTATTATCAAAACTCACTCCAAACTGTCCATCATATCTGAGATATCTTAAAACAATTTTAAGTTGTTTATGATTTTCTACATTTTGGGGATGAATATACCCCCTTGCAGGGGTGGTTTTGGTTAAAAGTAAACTAGAAAAATCTAGTTTCACCTGGTTTATATACTTGGATCAAAAAAATACCAACTAAGTCTTTTCCTGAAAAAGCTAGTATTTTATTTAATTTTTCCTATTGATAAGGATATTTCCACCCTTAGAATAGGGTAGTTGATTATCATAAACATTTATTTCTTATTAGACATGTCCTTAAAAATCCGATGTTTTGCAATTTTTGAAGTTGTATACGATTTTATATATTTTAGGGGATGATTGCACCCACACATAGTTTATGGGGGATGGTTTACAACCTTCTTAGGGATGAAAATGTATTATTTTATTTTTCTAAAGTCCATTTGAAACAAAAATCGCAGTGAGAAGAAACTTTTAATACCACTACAATTTTCGCAATTCTTCAGATTTGGCGATTTTTCAACCCCTAAATGGGGGTGATTTTTTAAAATTTGCAAAAAACAAAAAGCAATTTTGTTTTTTGCGACAAGTAATTTACTATAAAATTCATATTTGCATTTTTTTCTCACCTCAGTAAATTGTGAAAAAAAACAGGCAGTTGTTGCGGTTACTTCTTATGATTACAAACAAGATTTTATATTTATTTTTAGGACTGAAATAAATTTTAAAAAAATAAGTTTTGGGGGGATTGGAAGCCACTTACACTGGGAAATATGGGAAACAATTTAGGTCGCCGTTAATTTTTATTGGATACTAATTTTTTTCTTATTCAATTATATTTTATGTTCCTGCTAAATAATCGGTATATTTAACTATGCACGGTACCTCTGAAGCATGGGTAAGATTAATAAAAATGTGAAAGGTAGCGGGGAGCGGGATTCGAATACTCCATGTTTGTACTGCAAAATCCAGTTTGAATTGAAATCGTATCTGCTCCCTTTCTCGAGATTTACAAAAAAAATCTTTTAAATTTTATAGATTTTTTTTTATTTACTTTGAAAATAAAAATGCATTCGCAATTTTTAGTAATTTGTTTCATATTCCACGTGTAAAGACAAATATTTCATTTTTTTTAAATATCCATTTTAAGATTTAACAAAAAAAATTCTAAAAAACTTTTTAATCGAAAAATTAACATTCTTGATTTTTTTATTACTTTATTTTCGATAAACTTAAAAATAAAAATATTTGTCAAATTAAAAAAATATATTCATGTTAATTTTACATCCCAAAAAAGTGGGGTCGTGATTTAAATTAATTACCAAAATTTTAGAATAAATAATTGTATTTTATATTATTCTTAATAAATAGGTTTTGCGTAATATTTAAAAACTATACAATTTAGACCCAGCAACCCTTATACTACGTAAATAAAGTTTTATAATAAAAGTACAATAAATATAAAAGAGCTGATGTGACGATTATTTTTTTTATAACTGTATAAGATTGCTCAAAAGTCTACTCTTTCTTAAAAAAAAAAAATATAGAACCTGTAATTTGATTTATATTATTGTTAATAATTTTTAAATACTTTAAGCAGCTTTTCCTTAACCCCTTGATGGGCTCACTAGCCAACCTATAGAAAATTTTAGTTCCATTCAGGACTTTTGAAACATTCTGTATTTACATTTCATATTAAATGATGCCCAATTGCACAATTATTACCTTTTCGTTTACATAAAAAAGTTAAATTCAACAAAAACTCTAATGTTATTTTATATTAACAATAATAATTTATTTATTCACTAACAGCGGTGGCGTACTGGCCAGCGTACCAGCCTCTCAAATAGGCCTTACAAGGGATTTTTTTTGCAGATTGGATTTGTATGCGGTTTTTCGCATTTGATTCGTATGAACGGCAACAAACTTAATAAACAAATTTAATTAATAGGAAATAAAAAACTGGATTTGTGTATTAAAAAATGCATTTTTAAGTTTACAATTATATATCTTTTTCTAATTACAAACTATAAAATGCATTCTAAAAATTTATTTTTCTAATGCACAACGGCAGCTTTTTATTTCCCGTTAATAAAATTTGTTCACAAAATGTTTAGAGGTTCATACGAATCGAATACCAAAAACCGCATTTACATCCATCTTACAGCACAAAAAATGCATCGTGCATTACTTCGTTTCCTAGACTAATCTCTGTGCAAAAAGCAGTGTGTTGTTTTTGCGACATAAATATGTGCGGAGGGAGCCTACGCTTTAAATAGACTATGACATAGTAAGAAGTCAAAACGGCAACGCTGAGAGATACTTCAGCAGGTAAAAATTAAATGTTCCAATAAAATTCGATTGTCGCAAAAAGTATTTATACAAAGGGACTGGGCGTCTATAGTGATAACTACAATTGTCTTTGGTTCGGCTTAAATAGGAACCCAAAAAAGGTCTAGATACCTTGTAACTAGGGCAGACTTTCAAAAAAATGTATCACTTTGTCTACCAAAATTTTGTACAGTGTGGTTTTTAAAGTCCTACCCCCGCCCTTAACTTTTGAACAGGACAAGATATCGAGGTTGGGTAAAATTTAGATAAAAGGGTATCACTGAAACTACTTTCTTGGCATATAAATTACTGTAGTCACAAGACCTCGACCCAAGAGACGAACTATAAAGCTACTTTTTTCAAATGAAAAGGGAAAGGCCTTTCGATTCTCTACTTAACACAGCTTTGTTTTTGAAAATTGGCCCAGCCTTTCCAGACCCACAAGAGTTTGAAATTTAGCTCAAATATTTTTAAAATAAATAATAATTAATTGCAACCGAACTTTATATTTTTTACTAATTTTATTCGACAAGCAACTTTATTGTGCCAAAAAATGTCAAATATTGACCCCCTTTCCATTTGAAAAAAAAGCTAATAGCGCCCTCTCGGCGTTAGGCCACGTGATCACAATAATTTTTATGCCAAAAAGTAGTTTTAGTGATACCCTTTTACCTAAAGTTTCCCTGACCTCGATATCTTGTCCCTCTCAAAAGTAGTCCTAATATATTTAAGGGCCATATATTAATTATGTAAGGATGACTTTGACGATTTTTGACCCCTCCCCCCATATAAGGGTACATAAGATTTTTTGAATCCCCCTCCCTCTTCTTACGTTATATTCAATATGGTTACTTGTGGTTAATAAAAATTATATTAGTTTAAAAAAAAATAATATGCTGTAGAGACCGAAATCATTATTGAATAAAAACAATTCTAATCATTCAACACTATTGTTGCTTGAAAATAAAAGAATCATTTTTTATTATTTTTGTTAAATATTTAACTTTTAAAAACTAATTTGGATGTACAGTAAAAGTCGCGAATAACGACGTCGCTTATAAAAACAAGTCGCTTATTACGACGAAAACTGGGAAGTTTGGTTGGATTTATATGTAACGCAAGTCTAAAAAAGTTTGCCTATAACGACGCCGGTTATAGCGACCAAGTCGCTTTTAGCGTCCTTATGCAAAAGATTTTTCATGTGGAAGGCCGGATATAACGACCGAACGCGTGTGATTCACACAGCAATCAAAAAAGGCCTAATAATTTGCAGACTTGAGGAAGGTGAACCCAATATTGCTATTGCAAAGGAGTTAGGCTTAACGCATTCAACTGTTTCTACAATTTGGAAGAACCGGGATGCAATAAAAAATGCATTTAATGAGAATTTGCTACCAAAGAAGAAACTTAGGTTATCCAGTCATGCAGATATAGATGAAGCATTATTTAACTGGTTTAAAGTTGAAAGAAGTAGAGGATCGCCAATTAGTGGTCCTATACTACAGGCGAAAGCGAAACATTTCGGCAGACTACTGAATAAAGGACCGGAATACACCTGCACAGAAAGTTGGATAAAACGTTTTCGAAAAAGGCATAATATTGTTTATGGAAAAATAAGTGGTGAATCTGCTAGTGTACCTCCTGGAGTGACAGAAAACTGGCTTAAAACTGTATGGCCTGAAATAGGAAAAGGGTATACAAGTGACCAGATTTTTAACGCAGATGAGACAGGTCTGTTCTACAAAATGCTTCCAGACATGACACTGAAATTTAAAGGCGAAAAGTGCACGGGAGGGAAAATGCCCAAAGAGAGAATTACTCTTTTTGTTGCTGCCAATATGTCTGGATCAGAAAAACGTAAGTTGATTGTTATTGGAAAATCAAAAAACCCTCGTTGTTTTAAAAATGTTAAGACATTACCTGTTACCTACATATCTAATAAAAAAGCCTGGATGACTTCAGACCTGTTTATTAAGATCTTGCGAGATTGGGACTCTGAGCAAATGAAGAAAAAAAATAAAATCTTACTCCTAGTAGATAATTGCTCAGCGCACCCAAAAGTGTCAAATTTAAACAATATCAATCTTCAATTCTTGCCACCCAATACCACATCAGTGCTGCAGCCAGTTGACCAAGGTATCATAAGATCTTTGAAAGTCCATTATAGAAAGTTCCAGTTAATGAATATTATTGAAAACAATCAATTATCTAAGGAGTCTTCCATTAATATTTTGGACGCAATATCGATGATCTCCAAAGCCTGGAATAAGGTATCACAACAAACAATCATTAATTGTTTTAAACATGCCGGATTCCTAGAACAGACACTGGAAACTGCCGACCCTGAAGACGACATTCCTTTAGCCGAGTTGGCAAGAAGAATGACTAATGACTTTGATACAGAAGATTATGTGCCTCTAGCTGTAATTAAAGAAAACTTTAAATTAACCGATGAATTATGGACCGATTTCATAGATTCTGATAGTCACTTAGAAACAAACAGTACTTTGGGTGACGAGCAAATTGCAGCGGAGGTGCTTACAATTGAGGATACCCAAGATCAAGGTAAAGACGACAGGTCTGAGGACGAAGAAGAATTTAATCCACCATCTATTGAAAAAGCTTTACAAGTGAAGACCCTAAACAGTTTTGTACTATACAATATGCTAGTGACAAAAAACTTTTTAGACACAACCAGTTTCATTGAGAAAAAATTGAATCAATTTGCTTTAACTCGCGTTGAAAAAACAAACAAAGATTACAGATTTTTTACTAAAATATATATATTTTTTAATATGTATGTACATATGTATGAACATATGTATTTATGTACATGTAGGTTTACCTTACGTTACCTGTATCAGTGTAGATTTAGTTTTTTTATATTGGATTTTGTATGTATCTATGTATTTTCAGGGTTTTGTAAAATTAAAAAATATTTATAACATACAAAATTATGTACATAGTTTTATTTAAAAAAGACGTAGTGTATATAGGTCCTTTAATAACGACTCATGTTCAGTAATCCCTTACAGCTGTCGTTATATTAGACTTTCACTGTACATCTATTATTATATCCGTATTGTATATCATTTGATTAAATTAAGACTTTATACTACTTGTAAACAAAACAATAGGCAAAACAACCAACCACTACTATAAAAAGTGTTTATCTTTTAATGGGATTTAAAACCTGTTATCGTGTAAAACGAGAATTCAACAGACTAGAATTAATAAACAAAAAAATTGTTAGAGTGTTCTATTTAAAATAAAGTGGAGTAATCGGATAAGACTTTTTGTGTCTTAATTTTAATTCATTAAGGATAATTGAGTGATAGTGAGTGTTTATGTTTGACACATGTGTGTAACAGTGTGTCGTCTTTTTGAATAATAGGAATTTTGGTTAATAAGAGTGTGATTTCTTGGTAAAAATTTGTTACAAAAGTTTATCCATTTCAGTTTTTAAAAAAGTAGCATATCATGCAATATTTACCTTTTAAAAGTGGTTATTCCCGCCAAGTTGAGGAGTGTCTCGGCACCTTCTTTGATTCTCCTTTCCTCGTCATTTTCAAAATCTATCTTACGACGTGCCATGCTTTTCCGACATCTGAAACAAGAAAAAATAATATAATAATAGACTTATCTGTTATAATTAAAAAAAAAAAAAAAAACTTCAAGTGGGAATATTTCAATTCTTTGCTTATTAAAGAACTCTTTTATCTCAGATATATTTATGTATCGCCAATTTAAGACATCCTGTATAAAGTCTAGGAAAGCCTAAAGACTCAGTTCTAACATGTTCTGGGTATCTAAAGTAATAGGAGCCCTAAAGAAATGGATGTTTAGATATGACCAAAAGAGCTGTGTAGAGGGCAAGTTCCAGAGTCAACATAATTTTTGTAATGCAATAACGGCCAAGGCTTAAAATTCGTAGATTCTCTAAATTGATTGCACATCTGCACATATCATTCTTGGCAAAGAAATAGTCATCAAGTCTGTTTGCGATCAATACAACAATAATCTACCTCAATCCAAAAGCCGCAACTCAAATTTATTTTGCATTGTTCCAAAGTCGTTTAAGATATGGCATATTGCGGTGGGGATATTCAACATCGAATTATTTGGACATTATTTTCCTACTGCAAAAACGAGCTATGCGCATTTTAAATAGAACCAAGGACCAACAAACACACTGCGAACCTATTTTTAAAAAACTAAATATAACTGTATTTGATCTGTGTATTCTGGAAAGTATCTGTTTTACACACAGCAGTGTTGATACAATCACAAAGAGAGACATCCATTCCTTTGAAACACGCCAGAGAAATATTCTTAAAACTCCTTTTGCCAGTTTTCATTAACACAGAATACTATACGTAATAAAGGAAAAATGTTTTACAACAAACAACCTACGACACCAACAAGAATAATTGGAGGACAGGGGAATTTAAAAGGAAACTAAGAAATTACCTAGGACCATGCGGCCATTACAACTATGAGAAGTTCCTAAGCAAAACTATTGTACCTAACGATTTTATAATGTATTTTGTCTTGAGTGTGTTGCAGCATTGGATGTACATTTAATTTGTGTTTTACATTTTTAAATTATTGTATATAGATTTTTAGCTTTAAGTATCATATTGTTATAGCAGAGCATTATCACAAACCCAATATTTGAGATGAGCAGTGATACAATGCCAAAACGGATAAATACACACAGACCATACAAAACCAGCTTACCTGGGGCGGTAGTGAGCGATCTCCTGGTCAGTCTCGGAATTTGGTTTGGTATACTGATGGATCCAAGACTGACAATGGAGCCGGCGCAGAATACATGGTATGACCCCAGGTTTAATGCTTATGCTTCCCTGGGGAAATATGCCACTATTTTCCAGGCGGAAATATATGCCATTGAACTTTGTCTGCGAGAGAACTTGAGGAGGAGATATAAGGGCAGGGACATTACTATCTTCTCTGATAGTCAAGCGGCCATAAAAGCTTTGGCATCCCAACAAGTCAACTCAAGGTTGGTTTGGAACTGTCTGCAATGCCTCCTAAACCTGGCTAACCACAACAAAGTTACACTTTTGTGGGTGCCAGGACACAGGGAATACAGGGCAATGAAAATGCAGACTACCTGGCCAGGCGAGGCTCCGCAGCAATGTTTGTGGGTCCTGAACCTTTTTTTGGAATACCAAAAGCCTCGGTTCGTGGCTACATGACTCGGTGGATTCAAACACAACATCAGTCATACTGGAACCACATTCCAAGGCGATATCACAGTAAATCAATGTTGGACTCACCATCGAAAGCATTGACAAGTGAATTACTAAAACTAAATGGGAATCAGATTAGAATAGTGACAGGTTTAGTAACCGGACACTGCACTCTAAGAAAACATATGCACACTATGGGCATCTATAGAGAAGAACCCATTTGCACATTTGCAGACTATGTGACGAAGAGGAAGAGACAGCCTCTCACATCATATATGAGTGCCCTGCACTTACATACTGGAGAACAAATCAAAACCTCTTGGTGGACACTAACCACCAGGAGGCTAGAACCAGAAAAGAACAGTAAAGGGCTACTACACCTGTCCAAGGTGTCAAACCTTTAACTGAAACAAATACACAAGAGATACAACAAGCCCTGTAGGCTGCAGTGTCGAGGCTGACAAAACCTCAACTTGTGTATTTATTTTATCAATCAATCATATTGTTATACAGCATAATCTGCTTTTTGATACATTGAAATTTAATTGAATTGAACCAGATTGACTAATTTAGTTCCTTTATTAGTTACTTAATTATCTTAAAAACCAGCAATAATTGACGTATAGTGTATTTGATATAGAATTGAATGTAGACTCAAAATTTGGCAAAATTCAGGGCGTTTTATTTAAAAAACCGTACTTAACAATAAACACTCGGTTTCTGAGACACCATGTATATTTACCAATACTGTTAATAAAATTAGTGTTACCAAATACATTTTTTTCTGTATCATGTACAGGGGCAGAGATATTTAGTGTATAAATAAAGTTGGGACACCCTGTATTTCTGGGCAAGATATCCCAAAAATTTTTGGATTGATTTTGCTCAAATTTTTACCACATATACTAAAATTATTAATAAATAAATTGTTTATTAACGTATGAAGCTCGTTTTTTGCAATATAATCATTTTTTGTATAAATTAAAATTTATATATATTTTTATATTTTAGTGCTTTAACTACGACATATATATCTTATAAGCTCATATTTTTTTTCTAAATGTTGCAGGGCTACTGGAAGAGACGTCTGTTTACCCAGAAATTTTTCGACGCGTTTTTTGCTTTTGCTCGGATCCACGCCATTTTGTTTTTACAAAATAAAAAAATACTTAAATATATGTAGTGTAAGGCTATGGTATTTAAAATGTACCTAATATACAATATCTTTGAAATAACATATATCAAGTTATCACTTTTTTTCATATTACATGGATTGCCCCCCTTAGCAGCAGTGGATTAAAGCTGTTTAAACTTTATTTATTAATAATAAGTAAGTCTTGAATTGAGCTAAAAATTTAAATTGTGTACGTAACGAAATTTGTAAATATATATATTACAAATAAAAAAGATATATTGTTACATTTAAAATCATCCAAATGGCTTCTTATTCCAAATGATAAAGGACGGAATATCTAACCTTCCCAGAATTTCTTCTGTAACAAAAAAATCAACACAACACGACACTGACACAAGATTATATCAAACACGAGAAGTACTTACCTGAACTTTAGAATCCTTAAGTCACTGCTTTGTAAAAAATTTAATTATTTTAATGCAATAAAATTTTAATTGGAAAATAAAATAGTTTTTCTCCATAGTAAATAACATTACTTGGGTATATTTGTTTGTCTTTAGAGAGTCCTAGCATGTAAAACTAGAAAAATCCATTCTAGTTACTTACTTATCCTCGTCACTTTCGAAAGCTTCGTCTTCGTTATCACCACTGTCAGCAGCACTATATGTATGGTCTTGACTTGGAGAAGTCGTAATAACCTTTAAAAATTAAACCCACAATTAAACCACAATACCAAAGATGAGACCTTTAAAAACAATATATTTACCAATAAAACGATAAACATGGTTAAAAATTTGTTACTATCCCTGTTTGTTTACATAATAACCCAACAGCCAAGCATTTTTTATTTTGTTAAAAAAAAAATCTGGATAGCAGTGATCGGCAGTATCGATTTTTTGGTTAACGATTTTGATAGTATTACTATTTTCTTTTTTTGAAAACTTAGTAATTAGCGAAAAAATATTCGTATTTTTTTTTAATAAGATATTAGCGAAAAAATTTTACTATTTTTTTTTTTTTAATTAGTAATTAGCGAAAATATATTACTAATTTTTTTGAAAAATTAGTAATTAGCCGAAAATATTACTAGTTTTTTTGCAAAATGACAAATATTATTAGTTTGGTTGATTTCCCGACAAAATAAAATCCATTTCAATCTGTAAATTCATTATGTCTACAAGAAATGGTAAACTGTTCTACCTTACGTGCCTTCATTTTGCCCTTTCTACCTTAACTTATTATAGTAATTAGAATCAGTGATGGCAGTACCGATTTTTTCGTTAACGATTTTGATATTATTAATTTTTTTTGAAAAAAATAGTAATTACCAAAAAAATATTATAAATTTTTGAAAAAATTTGTAACATATTTTTGCTAATTACTAATTTAAAAAAAAAATAATAAAAATATTTTTTCGCTAATTGCTATTTTTTCATAAAAATGATTAATGATTTTTCGCTAATTCCTAATTTTTTCAAAAAATTAGTAATAAAATAGAATAGAATAGAATATAACATTTCAGATTCG